>APFE030788381.1:173299-218453 GCA_000404065.3 Pinus taeda
AGCTTGACCTCTGCATACCCCTCCCCCTATTTACTCCTGTACCCCCCACCCTTCCCACAGACACAGCCATCTACATCCTTCGACTTTGACCAATGTTCTCTTCCCCACAGATACCAGCTTCATTCCCCTTCCCAATCAGAAGCCCCTGAATCCATAGGAATTGGCCTGGTATCTTCCCCCATCCCTCCAAAGGCCCTTAGAGGTCAACCATACTCCCTTTCCAAAGCCAAGGAATAGGAAAGGGAGGAGATTGCCACAGGACAATAACTTAATATAGACCAGTTTCTTAGAGCAAAGAACACCCTTGCATCATCTCCCCATGAAGTTTCTCTCATTCAATTGTTGAGGGATAGCTAGTCTTGAGAAAAAATTATTCTATGAAGACTTCTTAAGACTGGATATATTGATGTTGTTTTCTTACAAGAAACCCTGTGTCTTGCTGAAGCCATATCTCACCTCTTTGAATCCATGCTTCCTGAATGGTTCTTCCAAGCCCTTGATGTAAATGGTTGTTTGGGGGGCATAGCCTTGGGTTACAATCCCCACACTATCAAGTTGTCTAACATTTGGGGTTACATTGGATACACAGGGGCAGACAATTTCTCATCTGAACTGGGCACATACGTCAGACTGATAAATGTATATGGGCCTTGTCATCATCGTGAAGTATTTTGGGAACATCTTTGGCCTCTAACATCCTGCAACCTAACAACATCATCCTCGGTGGGAACCTTAACTTATTTATGGGTTTCTTCGAATCTTGGGGACATCATAACTAGGTCAATACCCCATTTGCTTTCTTTGAAAATATCCTAGAGAACCACAACTTTATTGATATCCCATCTGCAAAGATTCTACCTACATGGAGGAACAGAAGGAATGGAGAGGACAACCTCACAATAATGTTTGATTGATTCCTCATCAAGGAACGGTTATGGGGGTTAGGCTTCATCTTCAGATAATGGGTTGGATCATGTGGTATATCTGAGAACTTGTTGCCTCACAATAATTTTTGATTGATTCCTCATCAAGGAATGGTTATGGGGTTTAGGCTTCATCTTCAGATAGTGGGTTGGATCAAGTGGTATATCTGAGAACTTGTTGATATTGCTTGACATAAGGGGGGGAATATGTTGTTAGGTCCCTATACTACTAGTGTAACCCCTTTTTGTTATTAGTACAAACCCCTTATTATATTGTTGTGTGCCCATGTAGTTCCCATACTGTTACTATTGTGCCCCATAGAAGCCCACTATTGTTATTTTTGTGCCCTTACATTATTATTGTTATGTTGGCTCTGATTAAATTATGACCCTTAAACTCCTATATATATAAAGTAGGTCTTGTCATTTGTATCATCCAAGAATTGTTCATTTGTGTAATATAAAGGAGGTTTCCCCTCAAAGAGGCTAAATTCTAAGACGTTGATCTATCTTTTCTATCTTTTTGTGAGCTGGTTTCATAACATTTGGTTGTAGAGCTTTAGATTCTAGTGTTTCATTGTTCCAAATAGATTATCGTCATATTTTCGCCATAGCTTTTTTTTTCATTGTTGCATAAGCTAAAAGAAAACCCCATTTGAGAAGAAGTATTTATGAACTGCGCGTCTAAATTTTAGATCTTTTCTTGCTATGTTTTCAGAGATATGATATGAGGAAGTTAGGGTTTTTGCAAGCTCTAGAATTCCATCTAAAACAAGTCATCATGGTATTTTTGCTATAACCTTTTTGCTATGAAGTTTTAGAAGCTGAAAAAACCCATTTGAGAAGAAATTGTTCTGAAATTTGGGTATGAATTTCAGATCTTGTCTCACTATATTTTGAGATATATGATCTGAGTAATTTAGGGTTTTTGAAAACTCCCGAATTACATCCTAAATAGGTTATCTTGGGAAAATCATCATAACTTTCTCTCTGAGCAACAAATTGAAATTCAATAAGAAGTTACAGAAAGAGAATGGGATTTAGTTTTTTGTGCATAGTTTTCAAATCCTATGGTTGAAACAGTCACATGTGGCACGTCATACAAGTTTGCTCTACTGAAAACATTATATAATCAGGTCATCTTAGGAGATTGGACATAACTCTTCCTTGGAGAATCAAATTCTACTAAGACTTGTGGGGTTAGAAAGAGGACTCAGAGGGCTACTGCAAGAGACAATTTAATAACTTTGAGATCTAAAAGTACACAGTTACAAGTCATTTCAAGATCGAGCTCCTAAAATCAGGAAAAGGTGATATGAGGAAGTTTGATGGAAAGGATCCAGTAAATTGGATACTATAGATGGAGCAATATCTTGATCTACATGGTGTACCACTGTTACAAAAGGTATGTATTGCATATTCATATTTAGAATCGGATCAATTTTTATGGTATAAAGGGCTTTGTTCTCATAAACAACTTGTTACGTGGTTAATTTCCACGGAGGAAATGATAGCACATTATGAGGATACAAAGAGAAACACCTTCTTTAGAGAAACACCATAACAATTGGAAGTAAAAAGAAAAAAGGGTTTTGTTACAAAGTGAAAGCAAAATTATGGCAACAAGGAAGTATACCCCTCAAAAACTATAAAGATGGAAGTGTTGTTTCTCTTAGCCTTCCACAACCTACAAGGGTTACACCACAACAATTGGAAGAAAAAAGAGAAAAAGAGCTTTGTTACAATTGTGATAACAAATACATTAAAGGTCATAAGTGTGCTGAGAAGAAATTATTTTACATTGATTGTGGAGAGGAGGAATAAAGGGTTCAAGAAATGTCAAAAGAAGAGTATATACACTAGGAACCAACCCCAAAGAAAGAAGAAATGAATCTGACCATATCTTGTAAAGCATTGGAAAGAAGTACACTCCTAAAACTCTCAAGATAAAAGGACATATCAAGAAGAAAAGGGTTCAAGAAGTGAAAGATCACATCAACAAAGAAGAGATGAATCCAACCATATCTTGTAATGCACTGGACGAAATTACCACTCCTCAAACTATTAATGTAGAGGGACACATCAAGAAGAAAAATGTTCAAGAATTGAAAGTTCACATCGAGTCTCAAGAAATCAATCTGACCATATCTTGTAATGCATTAGCAGAAATTACCAATCCTCAAACTGTCAAGATAGAACGACATATCAAGAAGAAAGAAGTAAGAGTTTTGATTGATTTGGGAAGTACCCATAATTTTATTGATTGTAAGATAGCAAGGAATTGAATTGCTTCCTATATCCAGCACCGAAGTGTCAAGTGATGGTTGCAAGTGAAGGAACCATAAATTTCTCTGGAAAGTGCCATAATATCAAGCTATCCACGGGAGAATATGTATTGAATAGATCAATGCTTTCCATTCCAATGGGTGGTGCTGATGTTTTACTAGGAGTCTAATGGCTACAATATTTGGGTATGATAGCTTTTAATTTTCAAGAACTTTTCTTGAATTTTTTTTGGGAAGGAAAGGAAGTTGAATTGAGGGGTATCGAAGGAAAACCTACAATGATAATCAACTCTAACAGCATGATAAAGCTTATAAATACTAACAACGAGTAACTGCACAATTATGTTCACTAGAGGATCCCACATTGAAATCATGTATTTCTCCAGATCTCTAAAACGTTTTGGACAATAATTCCAAGGTATTTGAGACTCCCAAAGGCCTCCCACCTATTAGCGATCATGATCATGATCTATTAATTTGATTCTGTGAAGTGTTGCTCCAAACTTTAGGCCTTACATATATCCATGTGCCCAAAGGTCTGGGAACTCATTCAAAAGTTGCCAAATATCCTAGTTCAAACAATATTGCGAGAACTGAACAAGGAAGGCAAAATCACATCGGAACTTGAAGTAGTCACAGAACTAAGAAATCAAAAGCTACAAAATAGATCAATTTTAGAGTATCTCATCAAGTGGAAGAACATACCTTTTGAAGTTTCCACATGGGAGGACAAGAATTTATACACAAGCATCAACAACTACTCAAGCGTTGAGGACAACAATTTTTGAAGGAGAGGGGCATGTTAAGTCCCTATACTACTAGTAACCCCTTATTGTTATTAGTACTAACCCCTTATTATACTGGTGTGCCCATGTAGTCCCCATATTGTTATTATTGTGCCCTTACATTACTATTGTTATGTTGGCTCTGATTATATTATGACCCCATAGACTCTTATATATAGAAAGGAGGTCTTGTCATTTCTATCATCAAAGAATTGTTCATTTGTGTAATGTAAAGGAGGTTTCCCCTTCGAAGAGGCTAAATTTTAAGGCATTGATCTACCTTTTCTATCTTTTTGTGAGCTAGTTTCATAACATATGCAAACCTAGAGCCCCCTACAAATTCAATACCACCTGGTTGAAAGATGTCGCCTATACTCGATTGATTACTAATTTATAGAAGACCCACCCCCTTCCACTAGAGGGAACATTACATAAGGTTTTGCCACCAACTTAAAAGAGCTGAAAAGGCTATCAAAAATCTGGGCACACACTAAGAGAGAACAAGAAGTACAAACCCAAACAGATATTGAATCAAAAATTTCTGATTTGGAGGACAAGGAGGGAGGGATTTTCATATCAAGAGATGAAAAGGATAAGATTGTAGAGTTAATATTGAAGAGAGGGAATACTAAAATATCGGGAAGAAAACTGGAGATTGAGAAGTAGAGAAAAATGGTTGATGGAGGGAGATGACAACACAAAATTTTTGCATAATTTTTTGAATGGCTGAAAGGCAATCAATACCATATGGTAACTGACAAATGAGCAAGGGAATGATGTGCATATCTTCCAGCAACTGGCCTTTATGGCCACATCACACTTCAAACAGATCTATTCGGCACCTCACACTACGACTCTTGCTGAAGTCATCATAGTAGTACAACTCTTCCCTTGGTTTGTAGATCAGGAGAATGTTATGGAGATGAATAGGGAAGTCACTTTAGGGGAACTAGAGGCTAATTTGAAATTGTTTAAGTGCAATAAGAGTCCTGGACCAGATGGACGGTCAGTGGAGTTTTATACAACCTTTTTTGAAATCCTTGGAGATGATCTACTGAAGCTCATTGAAGAATGCAGGACCACTAGTTGTATGCATGGGGCCATAAATTGCACTTTCATTGGCCTCATTTCCAAATCAGACAACCCAACCTCTTTTGATGACTTCCGACCCATCTCCCTCTGCAATTTTATTTATAAAATCATTGCAAAAATCATAGCAAGCCATCTTCGACCCATTCTCTGCACCCACATCTCCTCGGAACAATTTTCCTCCCTCCAGGATCGTCAGATTCATGAAGCGCTTGGTACTACCTAGGAAGTGATGCATTCTATCCAGACGAAGAAGATTAGAGGTATGATCATTAAGGCAGACCTCTCAAAGGCTTTTGACAAGGTAAGTTGGATATACCTCCAAATGCTCCTAACTCATTTAGGATTCCCACATGAGTTTATAAAATGGATCATGTGTTGCATCATAAACATATCCTTTAGTGCATTGGTCAATGGAGAGGCAACACCTTTCTTTCACTCTGAAAAAGGCCTCCTGCAAGGATGCCCCTTGTCCCCCTTACTTTTTTACTGGTTATGGAGGGACTTAGTAAGCTTATAAAAGATATGCACCTCAAAGGAAGACTCATGGGAATTAGGGATCACTAAAAGATGCATAATAACTCATTTACTCTTTGTGGATGATGTGTTGATATTCCTCAATGGTGGAATTGGGGATGTGACTACCCTACAGAACACCATCTCCCTTTTTCAAACTGCAACAAACATGCTCATCAACAACTCTAAATCCACCATTACAGCTTGTGATTGCACCCCTCATGAGATCCAATTTTCTCTTCTCTGTTTCCCCTTCACTCTTTTTACCATAAGTATCTCTCCAGCACTGAAAGACTAGTTCTCATTAAAGTTGTTCTTGAAGCCACTCCGGTGTACTAGATGTCCCTAGCTTGGATACCTAGAGAAATCCTTACGAGAATACATAATCTCTATTATAGGCTCCTCTGGAAAGGAAATTAGACAGGGAGAATTTTTTCACGGGAAAAATGGGATTTGATCACCCTTCCAAGGAAATGTAGACGGTGGGGAATAAAAAAACTAGAAGACTACTTTACTACTCTAGAAGCCAAGCTAGGATGGCAACTGATAATAATAGGTAGCCTTTGGACTATGGTGGCTTCGTCCAAGTACATAGCTCCCCTAAACCTAAAGAATTGGCTCAGACAAACAGGCTCGAATAAAACAAGGATCTCAGTCATCTGGAAAGCAGTTCTAAATTCTTTATCACTCATCCGAGATGAATTCACTTGGAGAATACAAGTTGGCACATATGTTCGCATCGGGCTGGACACATGGATTGGGTGTGGTAATGCCCATAGGCTCCCTAAAGAACTTAAGCTCCTCCTTTCCAACTCTAGCATTACTCACATCAATCACATTTTTGACATGGAATGATCCACGTTTCTCCACTAGGACTGGAAATCTGTCTGCAGTCTGCACATTCCTCAACAGTGGCATCAACAGTGTCTAGACTACACAACTCTCTTAACTGAATATCATATCAGAATAGAAGGGGAGGATGAGATTATTTGGGCACATACAAAAAATGGGTGGTACTCCCGCAAAGAGGGATACCTCTATTTAGCAAGCATTCATAAACCTCATCCTATAGAATTATGGTACAAAGGCATGTGGAAACTCAAAGCACCCCCTAGAACTAGACTACTCATGTGGTCAATTTTAAAAAACAAGATTCCCACTGGAGACAATCTGATTAAGGGAGGACAACATTGACCTTTTTAGTGTAGCTTATGTAAAGACAGTTTGCGAATCACCTCTTCCTCTCCTGTCATATCGCTATAGTCCTTTGGATATCTGTCCTCACAAACATCCCTACTCAGTGCATATGGAGGGGACTATCTGCTAGACAAGCTGGGACCACATGGTGGACATCTGCAATGTAGACAAAGGTCAGGAACCTTCCCCTCCTCATCTATTGGGAAATATGGATAGCTCATAACTGTCTTATTTTTCAAGATATCGCTCCTCACTAGCCCATCATCTTTGCTCGATTTTTGGCAAAATTTAGCAACATTCCTGAAGACAATGCTAATCATCCTCCGAGACATATTGTCCCAAAAATCATTACCCACACCTAGCCATTGACTTTTTTTAATGGATCTAGACAAGAAGCGAGTTGTGGGGGTCATGCCATATATCTGTTAGAGACCCATCACTTCCAAATCCAAATGGGGGTTGAAGGGGGCATAAATAATTATGCAAAGCTCATAATTGCCAAACATCTCATTCAGTTCGCATTAGGAAAACATTGGAAGAATCTACAACTTTTTTGTGACTCGAAAATTGTTGGCAATTGGATTAATAAAACATTAATTTGTCATTCTTACACTTTGAGGCCTATCTTGGAGGAGACCCATAGACTCATCTCTTTATTTAAGAACTTTGGTTGTTGTCATATATATAGGGAACACAACACACTTGCCAAAATGATATCCGAGGAGGTAGCGGTCAAGCCACGTGACACATGGTTGATATATGATCAAAGGGATGGAGCACACTAGTAGTATTACCATTGCCCTTTCATGGACCATACAGTATAGGCTCAGCAAGAGTTGTGTTTTTTTGTTATATGTTAATACTATCATGCTTATATATTACTAGTTCTATTTACAAACATACATACACTATGAGTAGAGTATTTTTTGATAACATTATAAGAACACTACTAAAGGCAAAGCCTCAGTGCGTGGAGAGCTTATATATTTTTTTGTATTTTCGTCTACTTGAGAGGCACATCGCCTCATATACTACATATTCGAACAACATCTACAACTTGTAATTTTCCTTAATATAATCTACAACATGTAATTTTATTTAATATAATGAAAATTACTATTTTTCCAAGGGGAAAAAATTATCATTTTAATAAATATTACATGAAAAATAAATATTGCTTGATTAAAAAGTTTAATGAAAAATAAATTTAAAATTTAGAAATAAAAAATCAAACAATCTTTCTAGCTTATACCCGTAAGAGGGACATTTGTATTGGAAAGTAGTCCAATGAGAGGGTAAAGAAGGGCTGGCAAGGATATATTCAGTCCACTGAGTTGCATTTAATTTCAGTCTCTGATTCAATATCCGTTTCTTATGATCATGTGAATTAACCACGATCCATCCATCGGAATCCGAATAGTTCCGTGATAATATGGATGCTTTATCATTTGGATTAATCACGATATTCCATCCACCATCATTAGTTTCTCTTGAAGCTGATGGATTATCATTGCTTACCAGATAATCCAACTCCAGTTCTTCTAATCTTTTCTTAAGCGGCAATGAACACGCCATTGAAATCAATTTGTAAATTTATTGTAAACTATTTTTTTTTTTAAATATTTGTAAATTTATATTAATTTATTTTTAATGATGTGATCATATTTTTTCTATATAATTATTGTTATTTTTAAAAATATATTATTTATTTTTTATTTTAACATATAAAAATTAACTATTTTAAAAAATATTAATTATTAAACAAATATATTTGTAATAAAATGATCTTAAAATATTTAACATGTTAATACACATATAATAGTTTATGATAATTCAAGTGCCAAGGGTTAGCCCAGCTGGTCAAAGGAGGTCATAGGGTCAATTCTCCTCGTAGCCTTTGGGGTTAGGTCTAGCTATTGGTAGCAGGGCTTGATACCCTTGATCAAGCTCGAATATTTTCATTGACGTAGCGGCCACCAAGTGACCATGGGTGTTCGTGATTTTCGTGGACGTAACAACGATCTAGTGATGACCGACGTAGCGGTGGATGTAGTAGCCACCGAATGCGAACATAGCGGCCACCCAATGACTGCAAGTTTCCGTGAACCACACGTGAAAAAAAATAGTTCATGATAATTCTTAGTTAATTCACTACATTCTCCTACTAAATACATAAAAAAATGTATGTGTCCACTAACATAACTCAAAAGATGAAAATATACATGATTATGATTTACTAAGTAAATAAAATAAAATAGGATAATAGAATGATAGATTTGAGACTTTTGTGATCCATAATAATAAAGAGATTCTCTTTAGAATTAATCACATCATGGGATTTTGATCACAACACAATAATGTGATTAATCTGAAAGACAATCTTTTTAACTATAATAAAATCTCGAATGAGGAGGGACTTGGATGGAATGGAGCGCGCGGGAGGAAAAGAGTTTAGGTTTTGTGTAGATTTTCCCTATGCCGCCGCCGACTGCTCTCCTCTGGTCGATGATACAGGTCCATTCTTCTTTGTCGACATCCTTTCTGTATGGTTCGATGCTGCTGCTTCTAGCGTCGACCATGCCCTCAATGTGTTGGTAAAAGTTGGAATCGTTTGGAGCGGGTCTGAGGGAGCCTCTGCGCTTGTCCCTTGGGGCGGGGCCGGATCTTCTCTCAGAAAGATGCCACAGGTATCATTTAAACAGTTTTTCGAGTTTCATTTCCCTTTGCTGGCTCTTTATGGTTTACACAGGGCGACTCTGGCATCCATTTCTCAGAGGCCGGGGTTTAGCGTTTCAATTATATTGACCCATTCTCAATGCTCGGTCGATCCGTTTTCATACGCCGGTATTTTGCACTGGTGTTTATGCCCTGTCCGCGCATTTGGGATTCAAGGCAGATCCCATGCTCCTCGGCCTTTCCTCGGCACTCTGCTGCCGCTCGAATCTGATCCGTGCCTCTCTGTCGCTAGCAGACCTGGGTCGGTTTGTAAAGCTTTTGGGCCTCAACCAGTATTGGGTTTTGGGGAAAATAAATCTAAGTTTTTTCATAAGAACCTTGAACAGGAATGCCCCCAAATATTCATAAAGTTGCTAATAGGGAAAACTATTTGCAAGAAAATCGGGACAGGAACACTGATAAAAAAAGTAAAGGAAGAAATCCAAGTTGTTACAGGCATCCCCACAAATCTGCTATGCTTGATACATGCTGGTAAAATTTTACAGGAAAATATTACTATACAACACTATGGTATTGGCAGAGATTCAACCATCATTATAAGTACAAGGCTGAGAGGAGGAAGCTCGGGTGCAGGCCCTAAAGGCTTTTAGGGATCAACTTCAAAAACTACAGGCTCATATCGAGATGCAGCAAAAGGGAAAGCCCCTTCAATGGGAAAAGAACCAGCAGCTTCCAATACTCCGCCAGGGCAGTACATTGTGGATCAATCTCCAGAAAACCCATCCATCTCTTTGGATATTCCAGAGGTAAAATGTATTTATTCAGATCTGGAAAATAAAGCGGTTATATGTAGGTTTAATGGGTTCTGGCCTAAAATCGAAGCTCTGTATCAATGGATTCACACAGTCTGGACACAAGACTGCCAGATTCACCTCTGTGCAAAGGGCTTTTTCATAGTAACATTTCTTGAAACAGAAGAAAGGGACAATATTCTCAATGAAGGTCCATGGTTCTGGGGCAGTGCAGGGTTATTCGTCACACCATGGTTTTCTGGTTTCGATGCCAATACTATGGTGGTCTCAAGGATGCCAGTATGGGTAAGGCTGCATAATTTACCTCTTCATTTTTGGCACTTCAAGTCATTAACAGCTATAGGGAATTCCCTTGGAAGAATGTTAAAGATAGATACAGATAGACATTTAAAAGGAATTTTCACATTTGCTAGGATATGCGTTGAGGTAGACCTCAGCAAAGGACTTCCTGAAAGCATTTTCCTGACCTTTAACAATATACAGTGGAAACAATCTTTGGACTATGAGAACACAACTTTCAGGTGCAGGGGATGTCAACAAACAGGTCATCTGCTCAAAGCATGCCCCAGTAAGAGCAAGCCACAACAAAGGAAGTCCCGAGGATGGCAGAATTTGAATGAAGTCTTAGAGAGGCGAACTGCTAAAAAGAAAACCCCTCTGGTAACAGAAGAGGTAGAGACAGAGGCTGAAGAGGATGATACCACCTTAGAGGAAGTTGAAATAGAAAATCAGAAGGAAGATACAACAGCTAATAAGGATTCACTGCCACACAGAAACCAAGTAGAGAATCAACAAGATAAAGCAGAGGTGACAAACGTGGATCAGACCATGGGAGGCAACAAACGGCAACACCAATCAAACAACTCAGACTCAGACAAAGAATCAGGGAAGCTGAAAGAATCTTCCCAGTTAGTCATTGTTTCGACCAAGCCTACTCTGGGGGAGTGGCAGAAGGTCGAAAAGAAAAAAGGGCGGAAAACTTGATGCACGAGTTTTCTTACTCGTGCTGGGGCCTTTTCCCCTTTCTTTCTTCTCTCTCCTTTCTTCTCTCTTTCTCGCTAATTGTCTAACGGTGCTTATGAGTGCGATAGCACTGGGGCCTTATGGTTGTTTTCAGTAGTTTTTCTGTGCATCGGCTAATGTAACTTTTCTATTATTTTCTTTAATAAAAGTTACTGTCTCTTTTCTCTGGAAAAAAAACTATAATAAAATCTCAAATAATTTAATAATAAAATTAAAAAATTACTATATAAATATAAATTGGATAGTTATATATGATTATAATAGAGTTATGGATTGTTTAGTAGTTATTTTGTTTAAATGAATTTCATCATAACATCATTATTGATGTCATTTAAGTTTTCAGATTTCATGGCTAATAAAAATGTGGAAAATAAGTTTATTCTTATTGCGAAATAAAGCATACTATCAATACTATCAACTTTCAAGCATTGATCCCCTTGAAACCTCTTTATTACAATTAGCAACTTCGCACTGAAAATGGGTTTGCGATGAGTCAGAATAAAGTTGACATCGTAACGTGGCATTATTCATGACTTACTACTCCCCAATCAATTAACTGAGATAGCAATATGCTTATCATGCTCAGCCTCGCAGCCTATGCCCGCATCTATCGTGTCGGGAATCCACAAAACAACCTTCGTGAAATATGCGTAGAGTGACATTAAAACCCTTCATTGAATGCCATAAAAATTTCCATTTCATTCCTCCTTTCAACCACACCCCATGTCTTTATTGGAAAATTTTAAAGTTTACACATGACACCATGGTGGGACGTAGATCTTCCTACCATATAACATAAAATGCCCCATCCTACAAATTTTGTTAAGTCGTATCTCCCATGCAAATCACTTATTTTTTTATGTAACACTTCAAAATAGCATCTAGTAATAAGTCTCGCAATGACGTGGAAACAAGCTCTATGTGGCTACCATGTGTCCTTCCATAACCTTGTCACTTGTTGGGTATATTTTTCTTTTACTTTTATTTTTTCTTTGTTGAACACATGTTGTTAAGTCGTAGCTCCCATGGAAATCACTTATTTTTTTATGTAACACTTCAAAATAGCATATAGGAATAAGTCTCGCAATGACGTGGAAACAAGCTCCATGTGGCTACCATGTGTCCTTCCATAACCTTGTCACTTGTTGGGTATATTTTTCTTTTATTTTTATTTTTTATTTTTTATTTTTTCTTTGTTTAACACATGTTGGGTATATATATATGAATTCATCAAATTAGGAACTGTACATCTAGTTGGCCTATCACTTTTCATGGTTTGTTGTAACGACAGTAAATTTAGATCTCAATATAAATCAACAAATCAACCAATTGAAAATGTACCAAGTAATTGAATTTTATAAGTCATTTTAAGCTTCCAAAGTCAACAAAGCATCCTACTTGAAAAGAAAATGTAATATTACAATAAATTAGTGATGACCGATTCATGTAATTATGAGACAAAGAGAACGTAATATTACAATAAATTAGTGATGACTGATTAATGTAATTATGAGACATTAGTTGTAGTATTACGTATAGTCTTTGAGACATTCCATCCTTTTAAGCATAATAAAATTTGGCTTTCCTTTCAGAATAATTAGAGAAATTATTCATCACTAATATTTCCATGTTACAATCATTTGTTTAATATTAAATGTGAACTATTGGAAATTATATTTTTAGTAAACATTGTAACTGAGGTGTTTGGAGTAATATTTGGTTGCATGGTAGGCTTCATAAGACCCTTGAGATTTGTAGCTTGAGGTTAGAAACTTGGAGTTGTCAGCCTTGAAGATATAAGTATTTAGTTTCATAGAACTATAACTAAAATGTCTATTGCTAGAAAGAATTGGAAAGAAGAAACAAGTAATCAAATAGTCGAGCTTCAACTCTAAAGGCATGCTGGCAAAGTGAAATGTTCATGTTGGATGCTTGGAAGATCATGGATGTTTACTTGAATAAGAAATAGATGGGTAATGCTACCAAGCTGAAACATTTAAGCATACACCTTGTAACATGGAAGTTAAAATTCAACATTCAAGTTGTTGGGTCATTGGCTTCTCCAATATTTCAATGCGCATAAATGATAGATTGAACTCGCTGATAATGAAATCATGCAAGTGGTTAATTTGGTTCAAATGTGAAACTTGTAAATTGGGACAACTAAAATGGAATCAACCACAAGGAAATTGGAATGGTATACAATTATATCAAGCAAGTTAAACAATGTACTTTTAGATTTGTATATCATATTCCACTTAGGTTTTAGATGAATTTTTGTTGCATAGTATTAACTAAATAATTATTGTACCATGGTACTATTACCACTTTGCTTACATACTTAAGTTAATGTGGGAAAATGCTCAACCCCACTAGGTGTGGCCTTGCTGGAAAAGCTCAGGTAAAGGGTTGTCACATAATCCCAACTTTCTCCATCTAAGATCTCCCCTAGCTAAATCCAAGGGGGTGGACCCTAAGGAAGGTTTCTAAAGGAAAGAATCATTGAAAACAACAAGTTATAGGAGACCAAGGGTAGGGAAATTACTTCTCAGTAAATTGAGTTTAAGGATTATTTATCAAGTATCAATATTTAAATGAGCAATGCAAATATCACTGAGATGAATTCCAATAAGATCAATATGACAATGAAAATATTACATTCATAAACCAGTGCCTTAAAACAATGTTCAATAAGGAAACAACACTTTCAAAATGGAATGTTACTTGAAGTCACAACGAAAGCTAATTGCTACAAGTCAAGTATTAGTACAAGAAATAATTTAAAATATGAGCAACAAGACTTGAGATGTAACTTGCAAGAAAATAAGGCTTGTAACTCCAATACAAAATGCATAATAAATTATATTAATAATAGACAAGTACGTGAGTATAAAGTAAAACATGCAAGTAAATGAATTAGCCCATAGTTCCAATTACCATAACTGATTGAACTTCAATGCTAGATCAATGAATGTGGGATCTTTCTTTGTGTGATGTAAGGGTATTTGTTGACATTCATTAAATGTTTAATCTATAGTGAGAAATTTCCCCTCAATTTCTCAAAAATTAATAAGGATTGGTGTCGCTTGAAAGAAGGATAGGTCGAGGAGGCACAAGTTCATTGTTAACGATATCCTTCATAGCCACCTTGTAATCCATGTTTCTCTATTCCCACAGGTGATCAACCAGAAGAGAAAGGAAAGGTCACATGTTTTAACCTTACTCCAAACTCAATTTTATCAAATTCAATGAAAGCTAGCGATATTTATCCTGAAATTTCTATTTAACCAAGCTTCTACTTGGAGGTAGACTTTAGAACTGCAAGTCTAAATCTAATATGAAAATGGGATGTCAAAATGTTAACACAATGTTTCAAATGAGATATAGTGATAACAAGATGATTCAAAGAAATGAGATAAAAATAAAATTATCATTAAAGTTACTTTGAGCACAATATGATATTCGTTTATAACAATGATCAATGAAGCATGCAATAATTACTCAATGAAAAAAGGACAATGAAATAAATTTAGATTACAAGTTAAAATAATAGCTCACTTGCCTTGGGTTGAGAGTGAAGAAAAAGGGAAGCTTGCCCTCCCATGTATCATCACATGACAAATATCTAAATCCGTAAAAAAATACCTCAAAAAAACGACAAACCATCTGATAATCATGGTGCTTGAATCAGAGAATCAACATAATACAAAATAGGGCAACTACTGCATTTCCCATTGCTACTAATGTGTGCAATAGCGGTGACTAATAATGACAGGCACCTAACCACTTGTGCAGCAAAATAAGAGATGCGTAATTTTCCACCATGCACCTAAAAATATGCTCTACAGACTGCATGAGGTGCAACATATCTCTAACACTAGGAAAGTTGACTCTCTACTACAACAACATGGGGGACATCAAGGAACAGTGGAAAATATTCCCCTCTACTAGATAAGTCAGTGATAAACTATATGTCCTCCTCATCAGGCCTATACCAAATCTCAAGACCCACGTGGAAACCCTGATCCTAGACACTCCACCGGTAGATCAAATGTGCCAATAAGACAAAGTGCTCCTTCAAGGATGTAAAATCCTCATAGTACTTGAGGAAGTTGATCAGGTGATTAAATTTAGTGCCCAAAAATAAAAGTATGCGTGAATCTTGAAACATGTACCATTGGATAGATCTCGGAAATTTTAATCAAACGCAACTTGAATCGTTGAAAATCGATATTGTATGCTCTCAATACCATGTTGTGACCAAATTCCCAAACAAGTAAAATTTTGCAGAATTGACAAGGTTACTGAACATTTTGGGTCAGAGGAATGCTTCCACTTGGCGACTCCTAATTAGTCTAAAAATTATGAATTAGTCCAGGGATAGGTGTAAATTTTTTTGTGAGGGGCCAAGGGCACTAACAGGATTCGAACCATAGACCTCTACCAAGAAAGAACAACCATCCACCAACGTGTCATCGGACATGAGTCTTAGCCATGGTGTTAGCTATACTTATTTAAGCATGAAGTGGCACACATATGGGGAAAGGGCCAGGTCTAAGCCCTAGCACATGGCCACATCCAACAACAGAGGATCATGACATAGGGAGCCTAGGGCTAGGGCTTAGCCACAACCCACAGTCTCGACGCCCACACCATGAAACCAAATCGAACCCATAACAAAAAGGCACAGGTGGAGAGTGGATGGGGCCAACCCTGGCCCACATGCAACTAATATGACCATTACCATGCAGTAGAAGGGAGCTTAGCCCTAGGTTATTGCAGTGAGGCTAGCCCCGGGTCATATAACCTATCACATCAGCACAACTTGTAGAGTTTTGGGTCCATGCGCTAGGTGGGCACTAGGCCTAGGTTTTATGGGCACATTCAACCATGATGTAACATGTTGGGGGCCCAAACGATGAGGGTGGGAAGCTAGCCCCAGCCCTTGGGCACATGGCCCCCATACGAATGCATTTTTATGAAATTTAACATCATAAATTTCAATTGTTGGATCGACTAAACCAGATGCTTCTCCATTGGAAACATTACCCATGCTAAAATCAATGCCCGCTGATAATGTTGAAGATAATGGAGAATATCCTGGAATAGGTAGAGTTGGTACACGTAACCTCAGTATAGGAATTATTTTCTATTTCTCAGGATGTTGTTCTAACTTCCCTAAAACCATGTATTCTATTTAATGGGTAATGTGCATGAACAATGTAGAGCGTTTTGCAGAGCCAGACTCTCCTGGTTCAGACTCTCTTTCGTAGAGCTGACCAGTGGGTTTTACTTTTATTAATACAAACATTACCATTTTTTATCATGGTATCAGAGTGTTAGGGCTGAGGAACCTGTACACTAGCTGGTGGGTGGTTCATTGAACCGAGATCATCGCAGTTGTGAGGAAGATAACTGCAACGATTTCGAAACCGTTGTTGGTTATGAGTGTAACTCTGCGATGAGGTCACTCTAGCTCCTTTGCGCATATTTATCCTTTTATTGTCGTAGGAAAGACGTGTACAGCTGCGACGACATCGCAAAAAAGACAAGCAATTATGTGACGATCTTGGAAGCCAACAACAAGGCTGTGGATGCATGGGAAAGCCAAGAACAAGGTTGTATCTATTAGAGAAGTTGCATGAGGAATCCAAGAACAAGGTTGTAGCTGACAATAGAAGGTTGTCTGGAGGCTGAGAAGAAAGCCACGGTGATCTGCGGGTGTGCTATGCGATCAAACAACATTGAAGATCAATGATCTATCTCAATCACAGATCCGGGCTAAATTTAACATCTTTTACTTGTCGATTTTTCTTTTTTCTAAATTGCCAAGATGAATAACAATATATTTGAAGCATGCATGAACGAGCATAACAAGCTCGATGGTTCCAATTACGCAAATTGGAAGTTTAATATCTAGACTCTCCTAGAAGCACAGAGCGCTTGGATGATTGAGAATGGGGATGAACCGAAGCCTTAGGTTGGATCAGCATTGATCCTAGATTGGGATAAACAAGAAAGTAAAGGAAGGACAATGTTAAATATGTCAGTGAAATATTACATTATACTGCACACCAGAGAAGGAAAGTCAGCTAACAAGATCTAGGGAATTCTGAAGGAATTGTACGAGATCAGGAATTCAAATTGTCTTTTGTTCCTCAAGTGTAAGATTTTATCCATGAAGATGGAGGAGAATGAAACAATTGCTTCATTCACAGCAAGGATTAAGGATCAGAAAACCAAATTATCAGATATTGGTCATAGAATGGACGATATAGATCTTGTAACCATTATAATGAATGGTGTTACTGATGATTATCAGATGTTCATCAGTAGGATAAATGCCACAGAGAAGATCCCACACTTTAAAGAGCTAACAGGTAAATTGTTGCAAGAAGAAGAGAGGAGATCATCTATGAAGCCCCAGAGTGCTGATATTGCATTGATGGTGAAGAAAAACTTCTACAAAGGGAAACGTGGTCCACAATAGAAAAACGGAGCAAGTTCACATAAACAACCAAATCTGACTCAAGGTATGCATCCAAATAAAAACTGCTCTGAAACTAAATGTTTTTATTGTAGAAAATTGGGTCACATTGCCAAGGAGTGTAGGAAAAAGAAGTATCATTAAGAATAATAGAAGCCAAAAAGACATGGAGGTCATCTCACGAATGGTGATCAGCTACAGAATTTAAGATCGTTCATGGCAGATCGTGATGAAAATGTTGATGTGGACATCTTGTATGTATACTCGGGAGCATCAACACATATGACAGGAATAAGCATTGGCTCGAGCATTTTAAAGAAATCAACGAAGGTGCACAGATCTACCTAGGTGATGACAGAACCCATCAAATCAAAGGGTGGGAAAGTTTTTGTTATTCTACTTGATGATATTATCAAACAAATTTATAATGTAATGTATGTTCCTGGTATAACAAAGAACTTGATTTCTGTATCTATGATTACAGATCAAGATTTGAAAGTTGAATTTTAAAAATCTAACTGCTACATTAAAGATCTGCTAGATGGCATGAAGACAATTACTACATGAATCCAAACAGGAGGACTGTACAAGTTGGATGTGAGACCTGCACCGGCTCGAGCATTGACAACAGTGAGCCTGAGTACATAAGAGCTTTGGCATCAGACATTCGGCCACATCAAATACAATGATTTGCTGTTACTACAAAAGAAAGAAATGGTAAGAGATCTTCCTATGCTAAAACAAGTACATAATGATTGTGATGCCTGTACTTTAGGAAAATTGCATAGAGAAGAATTCCCTCTTAGAGTAGAAAAGAAGCAAAGGGATATACTAGAGTTAGTGCACACAAACCTTTGTGGTCCCATGCAGACAAAATCTTTAGGAGATGCAGTGTATTTCCTATTGTTTATTGATGACTGTACAAAGTTTTCTTAGGTGTATTTCTTAAGTAAGAAAATCCATACATTCGAATACTTTAAGTAGTTTAAAAATATGATTGAAATACAAACAGGGAAACATATAAAAATTCTCTGCTATGATCAAGGGGGAGAATACAGGAAGGATGGAGTCATCATATATTGTGAAGATCATCAAATTTTGCAGCTGTTTACAGTACCCCTTACTCCACAGCAAAATGGAGTAACAGAAAGAAAGAACATAACACTGGTGGAATGTGCAAGAAGTATGCTTAAAGGTAAGAATCTTTCAAATGGTTTTTGGGCTAAAGCAGTGAATACTACAGTTTATTTAAAAAATAGGAGTCCTACAAGAAGTCTTGAGTTTAAAACTCCTTTTGAGGCACTATATGGATATAATCCTGCATTAAAACACTTAAGAATATTTGGACCTAAAGCATTTTCCCACATTCCAAAGGAAGATAGAAGAAAATTAGACTCGAAGGCCATTAGATGTAGTTTTATAAGGTATTGTTCATCATATAAATCATACAAATTATTTAATCCCTCTACTGAAAATATTTTTATTCGAAGAGATGTTAAATTCCATGAGCAAGATAATCAAGAACCCGATGAGCACTATGAGGGATGGTACATTCCGTACTTTAAGGAAGAAGAAACAGAGAACAATTAGGGTCGAAAGCAAATAAAGGTAGAGGATGAACAACAACAGCAACATCAACAACAACAATAGCAGCATCAAAAACAACAACAACAACAGCAACAACAGGAAGAAATAAGGATTGAAACCACTACCCCACCACTCAGGAGATCAGGTAGGAAAGCTCAAATGCTTGCAAATATAGGGAAAATATTTTTATAACTATTATGATGAATTTGGTTGAATCGTCCAGTTATAAAGAAGCAAATGAATGTATTGAATGGAAGATAACCGTGGAATAGGAATATGACTCAATAATTAGGAATAACACTTGGGAATTGGTTGAGCTTCCTAGAGGAAAACAGACCATAGGTTGTAAATGGTTATATAAACCAAAAAATAATGTAGATGGAACTCTGGTAGTTCGCACAAGGCTTCCATGACCACAATGTTGTCTGCGAAGGGAAAGTAAGTACATAAAATTAATTAACATCAAAGTTCGCAATAATCTAACAAAAGGATTTGTGTCTCTCCATGATCACAATTATAATTTTTTTGGAGGTCACCTACTATTTGACAGAGCTACTGCATTTAATTCTTTCACATGTCTCATTGGTCATGCTTTTGGTTCCTTTGAAGTGATTGCTTGAGATTCTTTATGACATTTGTTAGGTTTTTAGAAAGTTGAAAAGATTAAAATCCATATCTACGTTGAGGAATAGGTGCCTCAACCCTTGCCATCTGAGAAGGCTAACTCAATGGAGGAATACATAGAAAACAATATATTCCTTCATTTAAATCTCATTGGTAAAGTCTTGGCAACCACAACTGATCCTTAATCCAAGGCAAAATTGTTGGATGACAAATTATTGTTGTTGCGATAAAAAAATAAATTAATCCAGGTTGGAGTGACCTACTCTTGTTCCATTATTAAATGGATTCGTTTATTGGCTTAAGCTCATTGCACAAGCTTTGGATTTTTAAACCGGAGACTATTTGTTTTGAATTAGTGAATTAATAAAATAGTGAAAATCAATAGAAATTTTGAAAACTGAATTCAAATGTATTTTAAAAATAATATTTTATTAATATAAAATTACCGTTTTAAATATAAATCTTAGTTACTGAAATACAAAAGAAAAAGATGGGATTTTCGGTGTGATCCAACCCTCACACGACCTAGGGCTTGTCTGCAGGCTTCTAGAGCTCCCTTCTTCATGACCTAGACTAGCTCTATCTTCCACCTGGTGTTGTACTCGCATACGTCGTTACTGAGCTCCTCCCATTTCCTGTTTGCAGCCTTGAGCATATTCCCCATGATCGCTTCGTGCCCTAACCATTCCCCATTTGCAGCAATTGATCTCCACAGCGACGATTATCTCGGATTATGGCAGCAGCTAGCGCGTAACATCTGGAGAAGACATGGAATCATAATTAGTAGATTATTCAGAAGACCCTCTCGAGGGCACCTCCATATGGACTACCCCACATTCAAGCATAGAGAGGTTTTTTCCTTTTTGCAGAGATTTGACAGAGGCTATTGCTCCCCTACCCTCGATCTCAGGGCCTTCCTGGTCAATTATCAACCTACCTGTAGTTCCACCCTCCTGGCCGTCGTTCGTTACACCTCCTACATTGTCGACCTCGCTTCAATATGTGACTTGCTGTATTCGCCCTAATCTCAATGCCTACTCTTCTGGTTTCCTTCCTCTTCAGCCATCTACCAAATCCCATTACCCCTTAACTTCATCTCTCGACAAGCTCCTACTTTCCACTGAGGGTCTCCTGCTTTCAACTCTGATATCCTTTCTCATTTCAGGTAGCTTCACGAATGTCCCTCCTCTTTCGTACACCTTCCCCTTTGGCCCTAGTCTGAACCCCTCGATCCCTAACTGTAAAAACCCTCCTCGTAGTGGAACACAGGAGGACGCCACCGACATGGGGCAGAGGCCAGGAAAAAGGCAGAAGTGTGTGAAATCAAGCACATAGGACGTTATTATCAGCTTGGAAGAAGACATATAGTGGGGAGAAACCATGGACACTACCAAACGAGTACTCATTGGAAGATTTCGGGGCAAGAACTATACGACGACACGTCAAAACAATGGGTAGAAGAAATTTGGGGACAACACCTGGCCGAGCTACCTTTTGTTCAAACCTTTGTCCATGGTTAGTTTGCACTTGGATTGCTCATGTTGAGCATACAAATTGGGTATTGTCATCCTTATGGCATATAGAATAGGCCCTTATGCTGCTGAGGAGATGGAGCCCCCTTTTCAATCTACAGACATAATAGTTAGGGGCTAGGCCTCTATGGGTTCGCCTTCTCAACCTACCGCTACAATTATGGTTTGAGGACATCTTCAGACACATAGGGAACTCTCTAGGCACCTATCTGGAATTTGACAAATCATACCTCTCCACTGGAATCATGGATTTCACAAGGATCTTAGTCCATTTAGACACCAGAGAAGGGTTACAAGAGAAAATTACTCTGTGTTGGATGAGCTTCATGCGAACACAAATCCTTGATTACTAGGCGATTCCATTTAGGTGCAGGCGCTGCCATAAAGTGGGTCATCTCTACAGGGACTATCCCCTGATTGGGAAAGCAAGGAATGGGAATAGGGGGAAGACAATACCTACAAAGGATCCTCAAGCACCAAACACACCACTTTGCATTAAGCAGTGGAACACTCAGCCTCTAAAGCACTAGAGAATTCCTCTTCCTTGGAGACTCTGAAGAAGCATGGAAAAGAATATTTTCAGCCACCCCCTCCTCCATTGACTAGGTCAGGGGTTGCTGCAGAAGTCACCCTGTCTTCGGGTATGTCCACTTCTGAACCTTCATTTATACAATTCTCTAATTTAACTGAATGCATGGATGACTCTATGGGGTTTCATCAGATCTCTCTTGTTATGCCATCCCCCCCCCCATTACTCTAGCTTGGCCTTTGCATCATCCTCCCCCTATTTACTCCTATACCCCCACCCTTCCCACAGGCACAACCATGTACATCCTTCGACTCTGACCTATTCTCTTCCCCACAGATACGAGCTTCATTCCCTTTCTCGATCAAAAGCCCCTGAATCCATAGTAATTGGCCTGGGATCTTCCCCCATCCCTCCAAAGGCCCTTAGAGGTCGACCATCCTTCCTTTCCAAAGCCAAGCAGTAGGTAAGGGAGGAGATTGTCGCAGGACAATAACTTAATATAGACCATTTTCTTAGAGCAAAGAACACCCTTGTATCATCTCCCCGTGAAGTTTCTCTCATTCAATTTTCGAGGGATAGCTAGTCCTAAAAAAAAATTAGCTCAGTGAAGAGTTCTTAAGACCCAACATATTGATGTTGTTTTCTTACAAGAAACCCTGCGTCTTACTGAATCCATATCTCACCTCCTTGAATCCATGCTTCCTGAATGGTCCTTCCAAGCCCTTGATGTAAATGATTGTTTAGGGGGCATAGACTTGGGTTACAATCCCCACACTATCAAGTTGTCTAACATTTGGGGTGACATTGGATACATAGGGGCAGACAATTTCTCATCTGAACTGGGCGCATACATTAGACTGATAAATGTAGATGGTCCTTGTCATCATCATGAAGTATTTTGGGAACATCTTTGACCTCTAACATCCTGCAACCTAACAACATCATCCACGGTGGGAACCTTAACTTCTCTATGGGTTTCTCTGAATCTTGGGGACATCATAACCAGGTCGATCCCCTATCTTCTTTCTTTGAAAATATCCTGGAGAACCACAACTTTATGGATATCCCCTCTGCAAAGATTCTACCTACATGGAGGAACAGAAGGATTAGAGAGGACAATCTCACAACAAAGTTTGATTGATTCCTCATCAAGGAATGGTTACGGGGGTTAGGCTTCATCTTCAGATACTGGGTTGGATCAGGTGGTATATCTGAAAACTTGTTGATATTGCTTGACATAAGGGGGGGAATATGTTGTTAGGTCCCTATACTACTAGTGTAACCCCTTCTTGTTATTAGTACAACCCCCTTATTATATTGTTGTGTTCCCATGTAGTTCCCATACTGTTATTATTGTGCCCCATAAAAGCCCACTATTGTTATTTTTGTGCCCTTACATTATTATTGTTATGTCGGCTCTGATTATATTATGACCCCTTAAACTACTATATATAGAAAGGAGGTCTTGTCATTTGTATCATCCAAGAATTGTTCATTTGTGTAATATAAAGGAGGTTTCCCCTCAAAGAGACTGAATTCTAAGACGTTGATCTATCTTTCCTATATTTTTGTGAGTTGGTTTCATAACATTTGGTAGCTGAGCTTTAGATTCTAGTGTTTCATTGTTCCAAATAGGTTATTGTGGTATTTTCGCTATAACTTTTTTTTTGCATTGTTGCATAAGCTAAAAGAAAAAAATCGTTTGAGAAGAAGTATTTATGAACCGCGTCTCTGAATTTTAGATATTTTCTCGCTATATTTTCAAAGATATGATATGAGGAAATTAGGGTTTTTGCAAGCTTTAGAATTCTATCTAAAACAGGTCATCATGGTATTTTCGCTATAACCTTTTTGCTATGAAGTTTTAGAAGCTAAAAAAAACCCATTTGAGAAGAAATTGTTCTGAATCTTGGGTCCGAATTTCAGATCTTGTCTCAATGTATTTTGAGATATATGATCTGAGTAATTTAGGGTTTTTGCAGACTCCCGAATTACACCTAAGTAGGTGATCTTGGGGAAATCATCATAACTTTCTCTCTGAGCAACAAATTGAAATTTCATAAGAAGTTACAAAAAGAGAATGGGATTTAGTTTTTTGTGCATAGTTTTCAGATCCTATGGTCGAAACAGTCACATGTGGCATGTCATACAAGTTCGCTCTACTAAAAACATTATATAATCAGGTCATCTTAGGAAATTGGGCATAACTCTTCCTTGGAGAATCAAATTTTGGTAAGACTTGTGGGGTTAGAAAGAGGACTCAGAGGGCTACTACAGGAGACAATTTAATAACTTTGAGATCTAAAAATACACAGTTACAAGTCATTTCAAGATCGAGCTCCTGAAATCAAGAAAAGGCAATATGAGGAAGTTTGATGGAAAGGATCCAGTAAATTGGATACTACAGATGGAGCAATATTTTGATCTACATGGCGTACCACTATTACAAAAGGTATGTACTATGCATCTTCATATTTAAAACCGGATCAATTTTTATGGTATAAAGGGCTTTGTTCTCATAAACAACTTATGAGGATACAAAGAGAAACACCTTCTTTAGAGCAACACCACAACAATTTGAAGTAAAAAAGAAAAGAAGGTTTTTGTTAAAAAGTGAAAGAAAAATTATGGCAACAAGGAAGTATACCCCTCCAAAATATAAAGATGGAAGTTTTGTTCCTCCTAGCCTTACATAAACTACAAGGGTTATGCCACAACAATTGGAAGAAAAAATAGAAAAAGGGCTTTGTTACAATTGTGATAACAAATACATTAAAGGTCATCAGTGTGCTGAGAAGAAATTATTTTACATTGATTGTGGAGAGGAGGAAGAAAAGGTTCAAGAAACATCAAAAGAAAAGTATATACACTAGGAACCAACCCCAAAGAAAGATGAAATGAATCTGACCATATCTTGTAAGGAATTGGAAAGAATTACCACTCCTAAAACTCTCAAGATAAAAGGACATATCAAGAAGAAAAAGGTTCAAGAAGTGAAAGATCACATCAACAAAGAAGAAATGAATCCAACCATATCTTGTAATCCATTGGACGAAATTACCACTCCTCAGACTATTAATATAGAAGGACATATCAAGAAGAAAAATTTTCAAGAATTGAAAGTTCAAATCGAGTCTCAAGAAATCAATCCGACCATATCTTGTAATGCATTGGCAGAAATTACTACTTCTCAAACTATCAAGATATAAGGGCACATCAAGAAGAAAGAAGTAAGAGTGTTGATTGATTTGGGTAGTACCCATAATTTTATTGATTGTAAGATAGCAAGGAATTGAATTGCTTCCTATATCCAGCACCAGAGTGTCAAGTGATGGTTGCAAGTGGAGGAACCATAAAATTTCTCTAGAAAGAGCCGTAATATCAAGCTATCCATGTGAGAATATGTATTGAATAGACCAATATTTTCCATTCCAATGGGTGGTGCTGATGTTTTACTAGGAGTCCAATGGCTACAATATTTGGGTACAATAACTTTTAATTTTCAAGAACTTTTCTTGAAATTTTTTTGGGAAGGAAAGGAAGTTGAATTGAGGGGTATCGAAAGAAAACCTAGAATGATAATCAACTCTAACAGCATGATAAAGCTTCTAAATAAATAACAACGAGGTGTAATTGCACAATTATGTTCACTAGAGGATCCCACATTAAAATCATGTATTTCTCGAGATCTCCAAAACGTTTTGGACAATCATTCCAAGGTATTTGAGACTCCCAAAGGCCTCCCACCTATTGGTGATCATGATCATGCTATTCATTTGATTCTGTGAAGTTTTCCTCCAAACTTCAAGCCTTACATATATCCATATGCCCAAAGGTGTGGGAACTCATTCAATAGTTGCTGAATATCCTAGTTCAAACAGTATTGTGAGAACTTAACAAGGAAGGAAAAATCATATTGGAACCTGAAGCAGTCACAGAACTGAGAAATCAAAAGCTACGAAATAGATCAATTTTAGAGTATCTCATCAAGTGGAAGAACTTACCTACTGAAGATTCCACATGCGAGGACAAGAATTTATACACAAGAATCAACAACTACTCAAGCATTGAGGACAACAATTTTTGAAGGAGAGGGGCATGCTATGTCTCTATACTACTAGTGTAACCCCTTATTGTTATTAGTACTACCCCCTTATTATACTGTTGTGCCCATGTAGTCCCCATATTGTTATTATTGTGCCCCATAGAAGCCCACTATTGTTATTATTGTGCCCTTACATTATTATTGTTATGTCCGATCTGACTATATTATGACCCCATAGACTCTTATATATAGAAAGGAGGCCTTATCATTTGTATCATCCAAGAATTGTTCATTTTTGTAATGTAAAGGAGGTTTCCCCCTCGAAGAGGCTGACTTCTGAAGCATTGATCTACCTTTTCTATCTTTTTGTGAATTAGTTTCATAAGATATGCGAACCTAGAGCCCCCTACAAATTCAATACCACCTGGTTAAAATATGTCACCTATACTCGATTGATAAATAATTTATAGAAGACCCACCCCCTTCCACTGGAGGGAACATTACATAAGGTTTTGCCACCAACTTAAAAGAGCTTAAAAGGCTATCAAAAGTCTAGGCACACACTAAGAGAGAACAAGTAGTACAAACCCTAACAGATATTGAATCAAAAATTTCTGATTTGGAGGACGAGGAGGGAGGGATTTTCATATCAAGAGATCAAAAGGATAAGATTACTGAGTTAATATCGAAGAGATGGAAAATACTAAAATATCAGGAAGAAAACTGGAGATTGAGAAGTAGAGAAAAATGGTTGATGGAGGGAGATGACAACACAAAATTTTTCCATAATTTTTTGAATGGCCGAAAGGCAATCAATACCATATGGTAACTGAAAAACGAGCAGGGGAATGATGTGCATAGCTTCCAGCAACTTGCCTCTATGGCCACATCACACCTCAAACAGATCTATCAGGCACCTCATACTACGACTCTTGCTGAAGTCATCAGAGTAGTACAACTCTTCCCTTGGTTTGTAGATCAGGAGAATGTTATGGAGATGAATAGGGAAGTCACTTTAGGGGAACTAGAGGCTACTTTGAGATTGTTTAAGCGCGACAAGAGTCCTGGACCGGATGGATGGTCAGTGGAGTTTTATACAACCTTTTTTGAAATCCTTGGAGATGATCTATTGAAGGTCATTGAAGAATACAGGACCACTAGTTGTATGCATGGGGCCATCAATTGCACTTTCATTGGCCTCATTCCCAAATCAGACAACCCAACCTCCTTTGATAACTTTTTCCCCATCTCCCTATGGAATTACATTTATAAAATCATTGCAAAAATCATAACAAACCATCTCCGACCCATTCTCTCCACCCACATCTCCTCGAAACAATTTTCCTTCCTCCAGGATCATCAGATTCATGAAGCACTTGGTACTACTTAGGAAGTGATGCATTCTATCCAGACGAACAAGATTAAAGGTATGATAATTAAGGTAGACCTCTCAAAGGCTTTTGACAAGGTAAGTTGGATATACCTCTGAATGCTCCTAACTCATTTAGGATTCCCGTATGAGTTTATAAAATGGATCATGTGTTGCATCACAAACATATCCTTTAGTGTGTTGGTCAATGAAGAGGCAACACCTTTCTTTCACTCTAAAAGAGGCCTCAAGCAAGGATGCCCCTTGTCCCCCTTACCTTTTTACTGGTTATGGAGGGACTTAGTAGGCTTATAAAATATATGCACCTCAAAGGAAGATTCATGGGAATTAGGGATCACTAACAGATGCATAATAACTCATTTACTCTTTTTGTATGATGTGTTGATCTTCCTCAGTGGTGGAATTGGGGATGTGACTACCCTACAAGTCACCATCTCCGCTTTTCAAACTGCAACAAACATGCTCATCAACAACTCTAAATCCACCATTACATCTTGCGATTGCACCCCTCATGAGATGCAGTTTGCCCTTCTCTAGTTCGCCTTCACTCTTTTTACAATTGGAGGATGGACTCAGATATCTGGGTTATAGGCTCAAGCCCCATGGATACAAAATAGTTGACTGCACATGGTTAATCTCAAAGTTAGAAATAATACTCAATATCTAGTACCATAAGTATCTCTCCAGGACCGGAAGACTAGTTCTCATTAAAGATGTTCTTGAAGCCACTTTGGTGTAGTAGATGTCCCTAGCTTGGATACCTAGAGAAATCCTTACTAGAATACATAATCTCTATTACAGGTTCCTCTGGAAAGGCAAACAGATAGGGAGGATTTTTGCATGGGAAAAATGGGATCTGCTCACCCTTCCAAGGAAATCGGGAGGGTGGGGAATAAAAAAACTAGAAGACTGCTCGACTACTCTAGAAGCCAAGCTAGGATGGCAACTATTAACAAAAAATAGCCTTTGGACTATGGTGGCTTCCTCCAAGTACGTAGCTCCCCTAAACTTGATGAATTAGCTTAGACAAACAAGCTCAAATAAAACAAGGATCTCAGTCATCTAGAAAGCAGTTCTAAATTCTTTATCACTCATCCGAGATGGACTCACTTGGAGAATACAAGCGGGCACATCTGTTCCCATCGGGCTGGACACATGGATTGGGTGTGGTGATGCCCATAAGGTCCCTAAAGAACTTAAGCTCCTCCTTGCCAACTCTAGCATTACTCACGTCAATCACATTGTTGACATGGAATGATCCACATTTCTCCACCACGACTGGAAATTTGTCTACAGTCTGCACATTCCTCAACAATGGCATCAACAGTGTCTAGACTACACAACTGCCTTAACCGAAAATCATAACAGAATAGTAGAAGGGGAGGACGAGATTATTTGGGCACATGTAAAAAATGGGTGGTACTCCCCCAAAGAGGGATACCTCTGTTGAGCAAGCATTCATAAACCTCATCCTATAGAATTATGGTGGAAACGCATGTGGAAACTCAAAGCACCGCCTAGAACTAGACTACTCATGTGGTCAATTTTGAAAAATAAGATCCCCACTGGAGACAATCTGATCAAGGGAGCACAACATTGACCTTTTTAGTGCAGCTTATGTAAAGACAATTTGTAGATCACCTCTTTCTCACTTGCCATATTACTATAGTCCTCTGGATATCTGTCCTCACGAACATCCCTACTCAGTGCACATGGAGGGGACTGTCTGCCAGAAAAGCTTAGACCACATAGTGGACATCTGTAACCTAGAAAAAGGTCAGGAACCTTCCCCTCCTCATATGCTGGGAAATTTGTATAGCTCGTAATTGTCTAATTTTTCAAGATATCGCTCCTCACTAGCCCATCATCTCTGCCCGATTTCTAGCGGAATTTAGCAACATTCCTAAAGACAATGCCAATCATCCTCCCAGACATATTGTCCTAAAAATCATTGACCACACCTAGCCATGGACCTTTTTTGATGGATCTAGACAAGAAGCAGGTTGTGGGGGTCATGCCATCCTATATATGACAAACTCCCATCACTTCCAAATCCAAATGGGGGTTGGAGGGGGCATAAATAATTATGCAGAGCTCATCATTGCCAAACATCTCATTGAGTTCGCATTAGGAAAACATTGGAAGAATCTACAACTTTTTGAGGCCAATCTTGGAGGAGACCCATAGACTCATCTCTTTATTTAAGAACTTTGGTTGTCATCATATATATAGGGAACACAACACACTTGCCAAAATGATATCCGAGGAGGCAACGGTCAGGCCACGTGACACATGGTTGATACATGAGCAGAGGGATGGAGCACCCTACCAGTATTACGATTGCCCTTTCATGGACCATACAATATAGGCTTAGCAGGAGCTGTGTTTTTTTGTTATATGTTAATACTATCATGCTTATATATTACTAGTTCTATTTACAAACCTACATACACTATGAGTAGAGTATTTTTTGATAACATTATAAGAACACTACTAAAGGTATAGCCTCGCTGCGTGGAGAGCTTATATTTTTTTTTGTATTTTCGTCTACTTGACAGGCACATTGCCTCATATACTACATATTCGAACAATATCTACAACTTGTAATTTTCCTTAATATAATCTCCAACATGTAATTTTCCTTCATATAATGAAAATTACGATTTTTCCAAGGGGGAAAATTATCATTTTAATAAATATTACTTGAAAAATAAATATTGCTTGATTAAAAAGTTCAATGAAAACCAAATTTAAAATTTAGAAATAAAAAATCAAACGATCTTGCTAGCTTATATCGTAAGAGGGACCTTTGTATTGGAAAGTAGTCCAATGAGAGGGTAAAGAAGGGCTGGCAAGATATACATTCGTTGAACATAAGATTATAGATAAATTACAGATGCAAATTAGTGTTGAAAATACCAAAAAAAAAAATGTTTGGGATGAGCAGGACAAGTGGGGGAGGAGGATGTGAGAGTGTAAAAAAGGGTTGGCAGGATATACTTTTATATAACATAACATTATAGATAAATTAGAAATGCAAATTAATTGTGAAGGTACCAAAAAAATATTGTTGAGATCAGTAGGACAAGTGGAGGAGGAGGAAGAGGTGGAAGATGATGTAATATTTCAGTATTTAAGATTGAATTAATATTTTTTTTAATTTGGTGAAAGAATTGAAAGTAAGAATTCATATGTGGTTTTTTTATTTTAAGAAGTATTTAAGGTTAACTAAATTTGAAATAATTTTGGTGATAATATTTTGTTATCATATCATTTTTATATTCAACATTAAACTTGATTTTCGATATAGCCTAAAAAAACAAATTTTCATTTAATATATAACTAGCTTTTATTACTAACTTTTATTATTAACAATGTATGTTGTAGTTTGTTATTTTATGAAGTCTAAAATACTAACATGTTTATTATTTTTGTAAGTTTTGAATAATGCTAGAAAATATTTAATATTAATATGATAGACAAATTCTATAACAAAATATGATAGACAAATTCTATAACAACCCTTATTTCCAATATTGAATATCTATGGCTAGCTATGCTGTCAATCTTTTTTATTATAAATTTATCCAATATTTTTTAAAACAAAAAATCTACCAAAAACTCTTAAAATAGATATTAATATCCATTATTATCAAAATACGAAGTTACCAAAAATGGGAAACATAAACTTAAAATGAAATGTGCTATAAAGCATCCAGAGATAAGAAACATGAACCGCATACAAATTTGATGAGTACCATGAAACCCTCATGCGTCTGTTTTATGAATAAAAACTCATAAGCAATGAAGTGACTTATTGTCAAAACATGTAGAAAAGGTCTGCAGGTCAGATTTCCGGTAACATAGCTCAAATACAAGATCACCGAATACAACTATCTTCAACAGCTAAACAATTGGTGGCATCGTCGACTGTGTAATCACGCGTGTTCTTACCCATTGTGACAATATTCCACAGAGTTGCATTTAATTTCGCAGTCTCTGATTTAATATTCGTTTCTTATGATCATGTGAATTAATCACGATCCATCCATCGGAATCCGAATAGTTCCGTGATAATATGGATGCTTTATCATTTGGATTAATCACGATATTCCATCCACCATCATTACTTTCTCTTGAAGCTGATGAATTATCATTGCTTACCAGATAATCCAACTCCAGTTCTTCTAACCTTTTTTTAAGCGGCAATGAACACGCCATTGAAATCAATGTGTTCGCATCCAAATCATCCTTCGGAAACCCTCTCAAAAACGGTAGCAGATTCTCAAAGTGCAATTTTAACAGATAAGTCTGAAAGAAGTTTAGCAGCGCCAAGGCCACTCCAAAAACTGTCCTCATCCCGTCGCAGAGAAAAACATTCCAAATGGGAACAACTAATGACAATGGCAAGTCTGCAGAGAATGCAGTCATTAGCCAACTGGTTGCATACATCGGTGGAGTGATCATCTGTTCGTCAAAATGGTTAGCCAGTTGGGGTAGTTGCTCCCTCACAAGCATTTCTAGCTGAAAAAAGTACTGGTGGAGTAGAGGCAGACCTTCCAGATACAGACCTCGCATTTGCTTGCCTTTGAGCAGTGCCACCATAACCCAAAAGGCTTCTTCCTCATTCATGTAAAGCAGAAGCATTGCAGCTATGAAATTCATCCCTTGTGTATACCCCACCTCTGTGTCGTAAACTGAATACGCCTTCAACACATTGTAGAGAGACCGATGCCCCGGCCCATCTTTCCTTCGAAATAATTCCTGCGATGCAAAAGTGCGAGGGATGTCTTTAACGATAACTTTATCCGATTCTGTTTTCACCGAAAATTCATGGGAGAGGAGCAGCCCTGAGTATATTCCTGGGTTTGCCACCAGAAGGTCCCGTCCGCCTGAATTGAACTGCCAAAAGACACCTCGCGTTGAACTGTCAGTGTCATGTGCGATAGGTCTTGTAACTTGAACAAACTCGTCATTATCATCTTCAAACTTGGCACTCGCATGTTTTCGCGTTGAACTGTCAGTGTCATGTGCGATAGGTCTTGTAACTTCAACAAACTCTTCATTATCATCTTCAAACTTGGCACTCGCATGTTTTCGCGTTGAACTGTGAGTGTCATGTGCGATAGGTCTTGTAACTTCAACAAAATCATCATTATCATCTTCAAACTTGTCACTCGCATGTTTTCGCGTTGAACTGTCAGTGTCATGTGGGATAGGTCTTCTAACTTCAACAAACTCATCATTATCATCTTCAAACTTGGCACTCGCATGTTTTCGCGTTGAACGGTCAGTGTCATGTGCGATAGGTCTTGTAACTTCAAGAAACTCATCATTATCATCTTCAAACTTGGCACTCGCATGTTTTCTTTTGACCCCAGTCATTTTGACCAAAATTTTACTGAAGAGGAGTGAATTTCGGGCCATTAATGAAAGTTGGTGGACGTTATATTGAAGAGAGACAAAGGTGCATACGCGGACGATGATGAGCTGCACATATAAACAGATACTCTCAGAGAGACAAAAGATGCATAAGCTGACGATGATGAACTAAACAGATAAACAGATGCTCTCGCACAATAAGTGTGTTCCAGTGGATTAGATTACAAAAAGAGATGCATTTATTTTGGGTTCCATTCGAACTTTATATATAGCTTTTTCTAGGTTATATGGTGGGAGAGACGACCACATTTTAATTTTACCAAATATATAATTTTTTATTAATTTAAAAGGTGGCGTTAAGTATAACAGATTTATTTTAATGTTGGATTTATCAATTATTTAGATTAACTATTTTTATTTAAAATAAAATTAAAAAAATTAATATAAATAGATTTAAAATAATTTTAATTATTTTTATTTAAATATAAAATTAAGAGGATTTAATATAAATATATGATTGAAATATTTATTATTTTATTTAATTTGATTTTTTTTTAATTATAATTATTGTTTAGTTTATTTATTTTATTTTAAAAATTTAATATTTTTTATTTAAGTTAATCTAGTCAAAATGTAAATACCAAATTATATTACAATATCTGGATTACTAAGTTAGAGAACACCATTAAATTTATTTAAAATTTAGATTTATAACATATTTATTAAAAAAAGAGTTGAGATGTAAATTTTTGTCATTTAATTTTGGAATACTTACTAATTTGTTTGTATGTATTGAAAAAGAGCACACATAAATAAAATTAATTCATCTAAAATTTTTTGATAAATTTAGATTTATTTTAAATAAATCTAAACTAATTTTCTTTTGAATATTATTGTATGTTCTTCTTTATTTATTTTTCATTTTTATATATAAAAAATTAACTATTTTAAAAGAAATAATAAAAAAATATAAATTATTAAACAAATATATTTGTAATAAAATGATCTTAAAATATTTAACATGTTAATACACATATGATAGTTTATCATAATTCAAGTTCCAAGGGATAGCTTAATTGGTCAAAGGAGGTCACAGGGCCAATTCTCCTCGTAGCCCTTGGGTTAGGCTTGGCCGTGGGGCTTGATACCCTTGATGAAGCTTAGATATTTTCATGGATGTAGCGGCCACCGAGTGACCGCGGGTGTTCGTGAGTTCCATGGATGTAGCAGCCACCTTGTGATGGCCGACATAGTGATGGATGTAGCAGGCACCCAGTGACCGCAAACATAGCACCCACCTAGTGACCACAAGTTTCCATGAACCACACATGAAAAAAAAAAAGTTCATGATAATTCTTAGTTAATTCACTACATTCTCCTACTAAATACATAAAAACATGTATGCGTCCACTAACATAACTCAAAAGATGAAAATATACATGACTATGATTTACTAAATAAATAAAATAAAATAAGATAATAGAATGATAGAATTGAGACTTTTGTGATCCATATTAATAAAGAGATCCTCTTTCCAATTAATCATATCATTAGATTTCAATCAAAACACACTAATATGATTAATCTGAAAGACAATCTCTTTAACTATAATAGAATCTCAAATAATTTAGTAATAAAACTAAAATTACTATAAATACCATATAAGCTGGATAATTGTATATCATTATAATATAGTTCCTCATTTTTTAAGTAATTATTTTGTTTAAATAAATGTCATCCTAACTTCATTATTGATGTCATGTAAATTTTTAGATTTCATGACTAATAAAAATGTGGAAAATAAGTTTATTCTTATTGTGAAATAAAAGCATACTATCAACTTTCAAGTGATGATGTTTGCTAGCATCGATTCCCTTAGAAACCTCTTTATTACAATTAGCTTATTTCGCACTGATTGAAAGGGGTTTACGATGAGTCAGAATAAAGTTGACGTCGTAAAGTGGCATTATTCATGTGTTACTCCCCAGTCAATTAACTGAGATAACAATCTACTTATCATGCTCATCGTCGCAGCTTGACGAAAATTTTCCCAACAATTCACATAAAAATCTATCGTGTCGCGAATCCACAAAACACCCTTCGTGAAATATCCGTAGAGTGACATTAAAACCCTTCGTTGAATGCCATAAACATTTCCATTTCATTCCTCCTTCCAACCACACCCCATGACGTACATCTTCCTATCATATAAAATAAAATTCCCCATCCTACAAATTTTGTTAAGTCGTATATCCCATGGACATCACTTAATTTTTTATGTAACACTTCAAAATAGCATTTAGGAATAAGTCTCGCATTGACGAGGAAACAAGCTCCATGTGGCTACCATGTGTCATTCCATAACCTTGTCACTTGTTGGTTATATCTTTATCTTTTTTTTCCCTTTATTTTTTTTTTTTGTAGAACACATGTTGGGTATACGAATTAGGAACTGCACATCTAGTTGGCCCATCACTTTCCATGGTTTTCCATGGTTTGTTGTAAGGAAACTAATTTTAGGTTTCAAAATAAAATCAACAAATCAACCGACTTAAAATGTACCAAGTAATTGAATTTTATAAGTCATTTTAAGCTTCCAAAGTCAACAAAGCATCCTACTCCAAAAGAGAATTTAATATTACCATAAATTAGTGATGATCGATTAGTGTAATTGTGAGACATTAGTTGTAGTATTTTGTATACTTTTTGAGACATTTTATCCTTTCTTCTATACTCTATTTTTAAGTATAAGAAAATTTGGTGTTCGTTTCAAAATAATTATAGAAATTTTTGATTTAGTCATCGGAGATTCCACAGTAAGAAGATTTATCTGCCAACGTTTCGAATCCCAACTGGGATCCATCATCAGGGCAACTTGAAGCTTCAAGTTGCCCTGATGATGGATCCCAGTTGGGATTCGAAACGTTGGCAGATAAATATTCTTACTGTGGAATCTCTGATGACTAAATCAAAAATATTATACCACAGAGGTCTCAAATCCAGAATTATAGAAATTATTCATCACTAATATTTTCACGTTACAATCATTTGTTTAATATTACATTAGAACTATTGGAAATTATACTTTTAGTAAACATTGTAACTGAGGTGTTTGGAGTAATATTTGGTTGCACGGTAGGCTTGATAAGACCCTTGAGGTTTGCAGCTTGAGGTTAGAAACTTGGAGTTGTCAGCCTTGAAGATATAAGTATTTACTTGCATAGAACTATAACTGGAATGTTTATTGCTAAAAAGAATTAGAAAGAAGAAACAAGTAATCAAATAGTCGAGCTTAAACTCTAAAGGCATGCTGGCAAAGTGAAATGTTCATGTTGCATGCTTGGAAGATCATGGATGAGTACTTGAATAAGAAATAGATGGGTAATGCTAGCAAGTTGAAACATTTAGGCATACACCTTGTAACATGGAAGTTAAAATTCAACATTCAGGTTGATGGGTCATTGGCTTCTCCAATATGTCAATGCACATAAATGATAGATTGAACTCGTTGATAATGAAATCATGCAAGTGGTTAATTTGGTTCAAATGTGAAGCTTGTAAATTGGGACAACTAAAATGGAATAAGCCACAAGGAAATTGGAATGGTCTACAAGTATATCAAGCAAGTTAAACAATGTACTTTTAGATTTGTATATCATATTCCACTTAGGTTTTAGATGAATTTTTGTTGCATAGTATTAACTAAATAATTATTGTACCATGGTACTATTACCACTTTGCTTACATACTTAAGTTAACATGGGAAAATCCTCAACCCCACTAGGTGTGGCCTTCCTAGAAAAGCTCAGATAATGGGTTGTCACATAATCCCAACTTTCTCCATCTAAGCTCTCTCCTAGCTAAAGCCAAGGGGGTGGACCCTAGGGAAGGTTTCTAAAGGAAATAATCATTGAAAACAACAAGTTATAGGAGACTAAGGGCAGGGAAATTACTTCTAGGTAAATTGAGTTTAAGGATTATTCATCAAGTATCAGTATTTGAATGAGCAATGCAAATCTCACTGATATGGATTGTAATAAGATCAATATGACAATGAAAATATGGCATTCATAAACCAGTGCCTTAAAACAATTTTTAATAATGAAACAACACTTTCAAAATGGAATGTTACTTCAAGTCACAACAAAAGCTAATTGCTACAAGACAAGTATTAGTACAAGAAATAATTTAAAATATGAGCAACAAGACTTGAGATGTCACTTGCAAGAAAACAAGGCTTGTAGCTCCAATAGAAAATGCACAATAAATGATATTGATAATATACAAGTACGTGAGTATAAAGTAAAACATACAAGTAAATGAATTAGCCCACAATTCCAATTACCATAATTGATTGAACGTCAATGCTAGATCAAGGAATGTGGTATCTTTCTATGTGTGATGTAAGGATCTTTGTTGACTTTCATTAAATGTTTAATCTATAGTGAGAAATTTCCCCTCAATTTCTCAAAAATTAGTAAGGATTGTTGTCGCTTGCAAGAAGGATAGGTCGAGGAGGCACAAGTTCATTGTTAACGATATCCTTCATAGCCACCTTGCAATCCATGTTTCTCTATTCCTACAGGGGATCAACCACAAGAGAAATTAAAGGTCACATGTTTTAACCTTACTCCAAACTCAAGTTTAACAAATTGAAAGAAAGCTAGCCATATTTATCCTGAAATTTCTATTTAACCAAGCTTCTACTTGGAGGTAGATTTTAGAACTGCAAGTCTAAATCTAATATGAAAATGGGATGTCAAAATGTTAACACAATGTTTCAAATGACATATAGTGATAACAAGATGCTTCAAAGAAATGAGATAAAAATAAAATTATCATTAAAGTTACTTTCAACACAATATGAAATTGGTTTATAACAATGATCAATGAAGCATGCAATAATTAGTCAATGATAAAAGGTCAATGAAATAGAATTAGATTACAAGCTAAAATAATAACTCAATTGCCTTGGATTGAAAGTGAAGCAAAAGGGAAGCTTGCCCTCCCATGTATCATCGCATGACAAATATCTAAATCCATAAAAAAATACCTCAAAAAAATGGCAAACCATCTGATGATCATGGTGCTGAATCAGAGAATCAACATAATACAAAACAGGGCAACTACTGCATCTCCCATCGCTACTAATGTGTGAAATGGTGGTGACTAATAATGACAGGCACGTAACCACTTGTGCAACAAAATAAGAGATGTGTAATTGTCCACCATGCACCTAAAAATATGTTCTATAGACTGCATGAGGTGCAACATATCTCTAAGAGTAGGCAAGTTGACTCTCTACTACAACAACATGGGGGACATCAAGGAACAGGGTAAAATCTTCCCCTCTACTAGATAAGCCAGTGATAAACTATATGTCCTCCTCATCAGGCCTATACCACATCTCAAGACCCGCATGGAAACCCTAAGCCTAGACACTCCACTGGTAGATCAGATGTGCCAACAAGACAAAGTGCTCCTTCAAGGATCTAACCTCCTCATAGTACTTGAGGAAGTTGATCAGGTGATTAAATTTAGTGCCCAAGAATAAAAGTATGCGTAAAATCTTGAAACATGTACCATTAGATAGATCTCAAAAATTTTAATCCAACGCAAGTTGAATCGTTGAAAATCAATATCGTATGCTCCCAATATCGTGTTCTAACCAAATTCCCAAACAGGTAAAAATTTGTAGAATTGACAAGGTTACTGTACATTTTGGGTCAGCAGAATGCTTCCACTTGGCCACTCCTAATTAGTCTAAAAATTATGAATTAGTCTAGGGATAGGTGTAAATTTTTTTGTGAGGGGCCAAGGGCACCGACAGGATTCGAACCATAAACCTTTGCCAAGCAACAACAACCATCCACCAACGTGTCATCGGACATGAGTCTTAGCCATAGTATTAGCTAAATTTATTTAAGCATGAAGTGGCACACATATGGGGAAAGGACCAGGGTTAAGCCCTAGTGCATGGCCACATCCAACACAAGAGGATCGTGGCATAGGGAGCCTAGGGCTAGGGCTTAGCCACAACCCACAACTATGATGCCCACACCATGAAACCAAACCGAAGCCATAACAAAAAGCCACAGGCGGAGAGTGGAGGGGCCAACCTTGGCCCACATGCGGCTAATATGACCATTACCATGGAGTAGAAGGGAGATTAGCCCTAGGTTATTGCAGTGAGGCTAGCTCCGAGTCATATAACCTATCACATGAGCACAACTTGCAGAGTTTTGGGCCCATGCGCTAGGTGGGCACTAGGCGTAGGTTTTATGGGCACATTCAACCATGATGTAACATGTTGGGGGCCCAAACGGTGAGGGTGGAAAGCTAGCCCCAACCCTTGGGCACGTGGCCCCCATACGAATGCATTTTTATGAAATTTAACATCATAAATTTCAATTGTTGGCTCCACTAAACCAGATGCTTCTCCATTGGCAACATTATCCACGCTAAAATCAACATCCGCTGATAATGTTGAAGATAATGGAGAATATCCTAGAATAGGTAGAGTTGGTACACCTAACCTCAGGATAGGAATTAGTTTCTATTTCTTAGGATGCTATTCTAACTTCCCTAAAACCATGTATTCTATTTAATGGGTAATGTGGATGAAGAATGTAGAGCGTTTTGCATAGCCAAACTCTCCTGGTTCAGACTCTCTTTCATAGAGCTGACCAATGGGTTTTATTTTTATTAATACAAACATTACCATTTTTTATCATGGCATTAGAGTTTCAAGGCTAAGGAACCTGTACGCTAGCTGGTGGGTGGCTCATTGAACCAAGATCATCGCAGTTGTGAGGAAGTTAAATACAATGATTTCGAAATCGTTGCTCATTATGAGTATACCTCTGCGATGAGGTCACTGTAGCTCCTTCGCGCATATTTATCCTTTTATCATCGTAGGAAAGACGTGTACAGTTGCGACGACATCACAAAAAAGACAGGCAATTATGTGACGATCTTGGAAGCCAACAACAAGGTTGTGGATGTGTGGGAAAGCTAAGAACAAGGTTGTAGCTATCAGAGAAGTTCCATGAGGAATCTAAGAACAAGGTTGTAGCTGACAACAGAAGGTTGTCTGGAGGTTGAGAGGAAAGCCACAGTGATCTGCGGGTGTGCTATGAGATCAAACAACATTGAAGATCAATGATCTGTCTCTATCACAGATCCGGGGTAAATTTAACAACTTTTACTTGTCGATTTTTTTTTTCTAAATCACCAAGATGAATAACAATATATTTGAAGCATGCATGAATGAGAATAACAATCTCAATGGTTCCAATTACAAAAATTTGAAGTTCAATGTGCAGACTCTCCTAGAAGCGCAGAGTGCTTGAATGATTGTGAATGGGGATGAGCCGGAGCCTTAGGCTGGATCAACATTGATCCTAGATTGGGATAAACAAGAAAGTAGAGCAAGGACAATGTTAAAGATGCCAGTGAAATATTACATTATACTGCACACTAGAGAAGGAAAGTTAGCTAACAAGATCAAGGGAATTCTGAAGGAATTGTACGAGATCAGGAATTCAAATTGTCTTTTGTTCCTCAAGTGTAAGATCATATCCATGAAGATGGAGGAAAATGAAACAATTTCTTCACTCACAGCAAGGATTAAGGATTTGAAAACCAAATTCTCAGATATTGGTCATAGAATGGATGATATAGATCTTGTAACCATTACAATGAATGGTGTCACTGATGATTATTAGATGTTCATCACAAGGATAAATGCCAAAGTGAAGATCCCACACTTTGAAGAGCTAACAGGTAAACTGATGCAGGAAGAAGAGAGGAGATCGTCTATGAAGCCCCAGAGTGTCGATCTTGCATTGATGCCGAAGAAAAACTTGTACAAAGGGAAAGGAGGTCCACAACAGCAAAACTGAGCAAGTTCACATAAACAACCAAATTTGACTCAAGGTATGCATCCAAATAAAAACTTCTCTAAAACTAAATGTTTTTATTGCCGAAAATTGGGTCACATTGCCAAGGAGTGTAGGAAAAATAAGTATCATGAAGAATAATAGAAGTCGGAAAGACATGGAGGTCATCTCATGACTGGTGATCAGCTAGAGAATTTAAGATCGTTCATGGAAGATCATGATGAAAATGTTGATGTAGACATCTGGTATGTAGACTCAGGAGCATCAACACATATGACAGGGAATAAGCAGTGGCTTAAGGATTTTAAAGAAATAAACGAAGGTGCACAAATCTACCTAGGTGATGATAGAACCCATCAAATCAAAGGGTGGGAAAGTTTCTGTTATTCTACCTGATGATATTATCAAACACATTTATAATGTAATGTATGTTCCAGGTATAACAAAGAACTTGATTTCTGTGTCTATGATTACAGATCAAGATTTGAAAGTTGAATTTTAAAAATCTAACTGCTACATTAAAGATCTGCTAGATGGCATGAAGACAATTACTACATGAATCCAAACAGGAGGACTGTACAAGTTGGATGTGAGACCTGCACCGGCTCGAGCATTGACAACAGTGAGCCTGACTATATAAGAGCTTTGGCATCAGAGATTCGGCCACATCAAATACAATGATTTGTCGTTACTACAAAAGAAAGAAATGGTAAGAGATCTTCCTACGCTAACACAGGTACATAATGATTGTGATGCCTGTACTTTAGGAAAATTGCATAGAGAAGAATTCCCTCTTAGAGTAGAAAAGAAGCAGAGGGATATACTAGAGTTAGTGCACACAAACCTTTGTGGTCCCATGCAAACAAAATCTTTAGGAGATGCAGTGTATTTCCTATTGTTTATTGATGACTGTACAAATTTTTCTTGGGTGTATTTCTTAAGTAAGAAAATCCATACATTCAAATACTTTAAGTAGTTTAAAAATATGATTGAAAGACAAACAGGGAAACAGATAAAAATTCTCTACTATGATCAAGGGGGAGAATACAGGAAGGATGGAGTCATCATATATTGTGAAGATCATGGAATTTTGCAGTTGTTTATAGTACCCCATACTCCACAGCAAAATCGAGTAACATAAAGAAAGAACAAAACACTGGTGGAATGTGCTAGAAATATGCTTAAAGGTAAGAATCTTTCAAATGGTTTTTGGGCTGAAGTAGTGAATACTGCAGTTTATTTAAAAAATAGGAGTCCTACAAGAATTTTTGAGTTTACAACTCCTTTTGAGGCACTATATGGATATAAGCCTGTAGTAAAACACTTAAGAATATTTGGATCTAAAGCATTTTCCCACATTCCAAAGGAAGATAAAAGAAATTACACTCGAAAGCCATTAGATGTAGTTTTATAGGGTATTGTTCATCATATAAAGCATACAAATTATTTAATCCCTCTACTGACAAGATTTTTATTAGTAGAGATGTTAAATTCCATGAGCAGGATAATGAAGAACCTAATGAGCACTTTGAGGGATGGTCCATTCCGTACTTTGAGGAAGAAGAAATAGAGAACAATTAGGGTCAACAGCAGACAAAGGCAGAGGATGAACAACAACAACAACATCAACAACAATAGTAGCAGCTTCAACAACAACAACAACAATAGCAGCAGCAGGAAGAAATAAGGATTCAAACCAATACCCCACCACTCAGGAGATCAGGTAGGAAAGCTCAAATGCTCGCAAGATATAGGGAAAATGCTTTTATAACTAGTATGATGAATGTGGTTGAATCGTCCAGTTATAAAGAAGCATGAATGTAGTGAATGAAAAATAGCCATGGAATACGAGTATGATTCAATAATCAGGAATAACACTTGGGAATTGGTTGAACTTCCTAGAGGAAAATAGACCATAGGTTGTAAATGGTTATATAAACCAAAAATTAATGTAGATGGAACTATGGTAGTTTGCACAAGGCTTCCATGACCACAGTGTTGTCTGTGAAGGGAAAGTAAGTACATAAAATTAATTAACATCAAAGTTCACAATAATCTAACAAAAGGATTTGTGTCTCTCCATGATCACAACTTTAATTTTTTTGGAGTTCACTTACTATTTGGCAGAGGTACTACATTTAATTCTTTCACGTGTCTAATTGGTCATGCTTCTGGTTCCTTTGAAGTGATTGCTTGAGATTCTTTATGACATTTGTTAGGATTTCATAAAGTTGAAAAGATTAAAATCCATATCTAGGTTGAGGAATAGGTGCCTCAGCCCTTGCCATCTGAGAAGGCTAACTCAATGGAGGAATACATAGAAAACAATATATTCCTTCATTTAAATCCCGTTGGTAGTCTTGGCAACCATAACTGATCCTTAAGCCAAGACAAAGTTGTTGGATGACAAATTATGGTTGTTGCGATAAAAAAAAACATTAATCAAGGTTGGAGTGACCTACTCTAGTACCATTCTTAAATGGATTCATTTATTGGCTTAAGCTCATCGCACAAGCTCAGGATTTTTAAACCGGAGACTATTTTTTTTCAATTATTAAATTAATAAAACAGTAAAAATCAATAGAAATTTTGAAAACTGAATTCAAATGTATTTTAAAAATAATATTTTATTAATATAAAATTACCGTTTTAAATATAAACTTTATTTATTGAAATACAGAAGAAAAATATGGGATTTTTGGTGTGATCCGAACTTGGCACGACCTAGGGTTTGTCTGCAGGCTTCTAGAGCTCCCTTCTCTATGACCTAGACTAACTCTGTCTTCCACCTGGCGTTGTACTCCCAAACGTCGTTACTGAGCTCCTCCCATTTCCCATTTGCAGCCTTGAGCATATTCCCCATGATTGCTTCGTGCCCTCATTGTTCCCCATTTGCAGCAATTGATCTCTACAGCGACGGTAATCTCGGATTACGGTGATAGCCAGTGTGTAACATGTGGAGAAGACATGGACTCATAATTAGTAGATTATTTAGAAGACCCTCTCGAGGGCACCTCCCTATGGACTACCCCACACCCAAGCACAGAGGGGTTTTTCCTTTTTGTAGAGATTTGACAGAGGCTATTGCTCCCCTCCCCTTGATCTCAGGGCCTTCCTGCTCAGTTATCAACCTACCTGTAGTTCCACCCTCCTGTCCGTCATTCGTTACACCTACTCCATCGTCGTCCTCCCTTCAATATGTGACCTGCTGCATTCGCCCTGATCTCGCTGCCTACTCTTTTGGTTTCCTTCCCCTTCAACCATCCGCCAAATCCCATTACCCCTTAACTTCATCTCTCGACGAGCTCCTACTTTCCACTGAGGTTCTCTCGCTCTCAACTCTGATATCCTTTCTGATTTCAGGCAGCTTCACGAATGTCCCTCCTCTTTCGTACGCCTTCCCCTCTAGCACTAGTCTGAACCCCTCGAACCCTAACCGTACAAAGCCTCCTCGTAGTTGAACACAGGAGGACGCCACCGACGTGGGACATAGGCCAGGAAAAAGGTAGAAGTGTGTGAAATCAAGCGCACAGGACATTATCATCAGATTGAAAGAAGACATATAGTAGGTAGAAGCCATGGACACTGCCAGACGTGTAATGGTTAGAGGATTTCGGGTCAGGAACTATAGAATGGCACAGTCAAAACAATGGGTGGAATAAATATGGGGACAACACTTAGCCGAGCTACCTTTTGTTCAAACCTTTGTCCATGGTTAGTTTGCACTTGGATTTGCTCATGCCAAGCATACAAATTGGGTATTGTCATCCTTATGGCATATATAGCAGGCCCTTATGCTGCTGAGGAACAGTTAGGGGCTAGGCCTCTATGGGTTCGCCTTCCCGACTTGACGCTACATTTCTGGTCTGAGGACATCTTTAGACACATATGGAACTCTCTAGGCACCTATCTGGAATTTGACAAATCATACCTCTCCACTGGAATCATGGCTTTCACGAGGATCTTAGTCCATTTAGACACCAGAGAAGGGTTACAAGAGAAAATACTATGTGTTGGATGAGCTTCATGTGAACACAAATCTTTGATTACGAGGGGATTCCATTTAGGTGCAGGCGCTACCATAAAGTGGGTCATCTCTACAGGGACTATCCCTTGATTGGGAAAGCAAGGAATGGGAATAGGGGGGAGACAATAACTACAAAGGATCCTCAAGCACCAAACACACCACTTTGCATGAAGCAGTGCAACACTCAACCTCTGAAGCATCAGAGAATTCCTCTGCCCTGGAGACTCTGAAGAAGCATGGAAAAGAATATTTTCTACCACCCTCTCCTCCACTGACTAGGTCAGGGGCTGCTGCAGAAGCTGCCCTGTCTTTCGGTATGTCCACTTTTGAACCTTCCTCTTTCC
>APFE030788383.1:0-18454 GCA_000404065.3 Pinus taeda
AAGAAATCCCCAAGCTAGCTACAACTAATGCATAAGAATTGGATGAATGGAAGAAGTGTGTGGCGAAGGCGAGACGAATTCTTATGGAGGGCGTTCAAGACAATATTGTCTTGAGTCTCCATGTGAAGGAAACTCTATTTTCAATGTGGAAGATATTAAAGGAATTCTATTAGAACTGTAGTGACTAGAGGAAACTAAGGCTCAAGGATAAGCTTCAGAAAATTAAGATGGAGAAGGGTGATACTATTGTACATATGTAAACAAGCTTACCACTTGCAGAGATGAGCTTTGTAGTGTGGGAATAACTACTATTGATGATGATATGGTGAGCCTTGCTCTCCTTGGTCTTCTAAAGAGCTGGAATAGCTGTCAGGACTCTCTGAATGGAAGAAAGAAACTGCCAGATTGGGAATGACTCTGGTTGGATCTCATGCAGGAGTTAATCAAGAGGAGCATGCGAGATGGTTCTTCATCAAAGAATGATGATGAAGGAAATGTAGCCTTAGTGAGTAAGGAAAGGAAAGGGGAAGGGAAGGCTTTCGATTCCAAATCGAATTCTTCTCCTGGAGGGAAGAAGGGCGACAAATCTAAAGTGTGATGCTTTAATTTTCATGAGATGGGACATTATTCAACTAATTGCCCACTGAAGAAGTCCAAGAAGGGATCCTCGAAAGGATCAGAAGGTGAGGCATTAGCCTCTCAGTTCGAAATGGACTTCACCCTCATCGCATGCACGGTTTCATCGATGGTCGGTTGTGTTTGGTATCTTAACAGTGGCGCCTCATTCCCCATGATTGGCAATAAAATTTTATTCAGTACCTTGGAGGAGAAAGACATCAAGATGCGTATAGAGATGGGTGATGACAGAAAGTAATGTGTTTTAGGAGAAGGCACAATTGCTTTTCAGAGGGAGCATGGAGCTCCTCTCACCTTGATTGATGTGAAGTATGTGCCTGGACTGAAGAAGAACTTGGTATCAATCGAGATGTTGGAGGATAAAGGCTACGATGTTTTCTTCAATAAAGGAAAGGTGTTCCTAAGACACATAGCCATGGGTCAAACCAAGAGGATTCGAATTCAAGTGGAGAATCTCTATAAATTAGAGGTAGATGACTGTGCTGCATTGAGTTCGAAAGAAAATTGGTGCAAAGCCAAAAATATTGATGAGTTATGGCACAGGAAGTTGGGCCATTTGCATCATGGGGCCTTGGAGATAATGTAGCAGATATCTACAGGACTTCCCAAAGGTAAACTTGAGCATGTTGACACATGCAAAGGTTTTACCTTGGGAACGTACTCCAAGTCTTCCTTTGATGATTAAGATAGTCAAGTAGAAGCAATCTTAGAGTGAGTTCATACTGATTTGTGTGGACCATTCTCGAAAACATCCACTGTGAAGCAAAGGTATTATGTGATTTTCATTGATGATTTTTTTCATAAATGCTGGATTTTTTTCATGCGAAGAAGAACCAAACCTTCTCAAAGTTTTGTTAGTTCTAAGCTTTGGTTGAGAAATAGTCAGGGAAGAAGATGAAGGCCTTGAGAAGTGACAATGGTGGAGAGTATGTCTCTCAAAAGTTTAAGGAATTTTGTGTAGTGGAAGGAATTAAGCGGGAGTTGACGACACCCCATAACCCACACCAGAATGCGGTGGCCGAGAGGAAGAATAGAATGATTATAGGGGTAGCATGAGCGATGGTGCATGACCAAGGCCTTCCACTTCATTTGTGGGCTGAGGCATGTAACACAACACTCTATTTTTAGAATAGAAGCTCGCTTCACATAGTTTAGATGAAAATACCAGAGGAAGCTTTCCCCAGTAAGAGACCAGATGTGCATCACTTCAGGATCTTTGGCTCATCAATATATTGCCATGTGACAAAGGATGCATGGAAGAAGCTTGAGCTAACAGCTAAATTGGGGATACTTGTGGGGTACACTGATACACCCCACAACTATCGGGTGTACTTGCCTACCAGTCGGAGTAGAGTGGTTCATAGAGATCGTAAGTTTGATGAGCATAAGACCATATAGGTTTCCCTTGAGAGGGAGCTCCAACTAGAGGCTGTGGAGGAACTTTTCATTCCTAATGAGGAGGAGCCTCAGAGTGATGCATAGCAACTGCATGTAGAGGTTCTAGGAGTGGAGACGTCCACTTAAGCACAGTCTTTCAAGGATGGATGGAAGCGCAAAAGAGAACCTGATACATTGTTGTCAAATGCAAGAGAGAATGTGGGAGAACCATCTTCTCAGTGCAGATAGAGGAGGTTGCCTAAGAGGTACACTAGATACATCGCCATTACTGGGGAATGTGTTGAGACTGAGCCATCTTCCTTTGAGGAAGAAGTGTTGCAGTTGATTTGGGTTAATGCTATGGTGGTGGAGTATGACTCCATAGTTCAATACAATGTTTGGGATGTGGTTCCAAGACCGGAGAACAAGTCAGTTGTGAGTTCCCATTGGCTTTACAAAGTAAAGCAAGTTGTCGATGGTAGTGTGGAGTATCATAAGGCAAGATTTGTTGCCCATGGTTTCTCACAGGTTGCAGGGATCAACTATGATGAGACTTTTTCTCTTGTATCAAGGTATTCATCTATCAAATCGATGTTGGCACTATTATCACAGATGGGTTGGATGATCCATCAGATGGATGTGAAGACTACATTCCTCAATGGCAATGTTGAGGAAGAGGTGTACATATAGCAGTCAGAAGGTTTTGAGACATTTGATTGTGAGTCACGTGTGTGCTGACTCAAGAGAGCTTTGTATAGGCTGAAGCATGCACATCGTGCTTGGTACACCAAGATTGACAACTACTTCAGTGGGTTGGGCTTCACCAAGAGTGAAGTGGATTCAGACCTATACCACATCATGGTGGAAGGTAAGCAGTTGATCATTGTACTTTATGTTGAAGGTCTCATATTGACAGGTAATGATGAGTTGTTTATGTCTTGCAAGGAGGACCTTGCAAGATAATTTGAGATGAAAGACATGGGTCTCATGCATTACTTCCTTGGCATGGAAGTATGGAAGAAGAATGGGGAGTTGTTTGTGTCTAAGGGCAAGTATGTCAATGAGATACTCAGGAGATTCCACATGGAGAAGTGCAAGCCCATGCAGACTCCTCTAGTAGGTAACTGGAGGAAGAAGGATGCTACTTCAGGAGAAGTAGTAGAGGCTACTATGTACAAGCACCTTGTGGGCTCACTTATGTACTTAGTGAACACACAACCAAATTTGTGCTATGCAGTGAATCAGCTAAGTCAAGCTATGCTTCAGCCTACCAATATGTTTTGGAAGGAGGCTAAGCATGTATTGAGATACCTCAGAGGCACATCTTAGTATGGATTATGGTATAGATAGACAGAGGGAGTGAAGCTATTGGGCTTCACTGATGCAGGTTGGGCAGGGAGGCGATCACATCCAAAGAGCACATCAACTGGAATTTTCAACTTTGGGTCGGCGACAGTTTCTTCTTACAACAATAAAAAAGGTCGGTTGCACTCCGCATGACAGAGCCCGAATACATGGCTACAAGTTAGGCAAGTGAGGCCATCTAGATGCAGAAAATTTTAGCTAGTTTGTTTGATTAGAGGATGGATCCAACTATGATCTATTGTGATAATCAAATTTGTATCAAACTCTCTCAGAATCCAGTATTTCATGACACGTCCAAGCACATTGACATTTGGTATCATCATCTCAGAGACTGTGTGGCGAGGAAGATCATGTTGTTGCAGTATATTCCGACCGAGGAGCAAGATGCTGACATTTTGACTAAGGCATTGTAAAACTATAAATTTGAGTTCCATGGAGACAGGATCAGGGTGGAAGATAATCCATTTCTTGTTGAGAAGGAGTGTTGAAATGTGGCAACAAGAATATTGCAATTTTAATTTTTCCATGAATTAAAATTCGAATTTAGTTTGACCAACTCCTTGAAAAATATTTAATTAATTCATCTTGAGTTCATTAGTTGGAAAAATTCAAGTTAGAATTCTTTGTGTAATCATGCAATAGTTATCCCTTAAGTTAAGGAGATAAGGATGAGTTTTATTTGAGTTGTATGCAGAACGAATTCACTCCTTGAGGATTGCGCAATTTTACAAGGTGTTAGATCAGTGTGAGTGATCAGTGTTACACTTGGTAATAAGAGAATCACCCAGGAGAAATAATGCAAGGAAATAGGCGGCTTGGAGGGCAGAGGAGAAGCCTTGTGAGAAGCTTTGATTTCCTGTGAGCATCCAAGAGGATTGTACTAACAGATGGCTAGCTATGAGAGCTAAAGTTGTGTGTAATCCTGAGATATTTTCACTTGTATGATAATACAGATAGGTGGGTTTTCAGCTGAGGCTTTCCCCAGAGTATTCTTTTGTGTTTCATTTGCATTGATTCTGCTTCTAGTTATATGTTAACTACTTGATCTTACACAAATCTATTAAGCTTCCGCAAGTTTGATTGTAGAAGTAGATTAAGTATTTTGCTTTAGTTGTATTGCATTATCAGGTTAATCTATAGTGAAAATTTCTATGGCACATGAGGAGGAAAATGAAGGAAAATAATGGAAAATTGAAAAGAAATAGAGGCATCATTAATAAAAAGACGTCTAAGAACAAGTTGAAATTTTTTTGTCAGGTTTAGCTTGGAGTTGTCTATTCTACTTTCTCTCTCATACTCTTGGGTACTTAGATTTTTATTGGATCGCTCTTAGAGGAGTGTGGCATACATGGGATTTAGAGAAATAGGGCAAAGGAAGAGTAGGAAAGCAAAAGAGGACATAAAGATAAACAACTACAATGGTTTTTCCTTATAGGTACTCAGTTGCATGTATGATTTCCTTGCTAGTTTTGGCATGGATGACATATGCATGTATTTTATTGGTTGTGATCTATCATTGCCCTCGAGGATTGCTTGGATTGATGGTGGTTTTTCCTACCATTGTGATTTCTTAGATAGATATGGTGTTGTGGGTTTCATCTTTGTTTCTCGGTTGCTTCTCATGTTACTTTGGCTATTGGTTGATTCACTAGTTCCTAGAAGCCTTGGTTGGAGAAATGCTCTAGAAGTAATGTAAAATATTGGTTTGAGTTACTAGTCCTAGAAGTCTTGGTTGGAAAAATTCCAGGAACCCCTTGGTTAGTTGAGTTATTAGTCCTAGAATCCTTGGTTGGATAGACACTCTGGAAGCCCTACAATAGTTGTTACTTAATTTATTGGTCCTAGAAGCCTTGTTTGGAACAAACACTATGGAGCCTTGGACAACATGGGAAAAGACCAAATTGGTGATGGTTGGTGATTTCCGACCATGAGTTTGAATCAATGCTAAAGGATTGAGGTGGTTTGGAGTCTGGAAGCCCTGATTTATTTTTGTTTAATTTGTTTCACGAGATCCCACGTTCATGCCTGGAATATAGCATTGGGGTGACTAGCCAAAACAAAGATTTGGTTCAACATAGTCTATGGTAAGGTGGTTCATGGAAGTCCCAGACCTGGTTAAATTTTTCATATGTTAATAAGAGCTTCTTTCCTCTAATATATCATGGGTAAATATGCTTGTTTATATGTGTTTTTTATGGTCGGTATATCCTTTTTATTTATATTAGCTATATGATGGTTATGAGCATGTTTTATGACAATGATGATGTATGGATCTCATCATGTTTTGATTTCTAAATGAATGAATAATGAATATGTGACTGAGTAGATGATAATGTAGCTAATGTGATAGGGCGTCAATTATTCTTAGCGATTCTCAGATAAGTATGAGACCCCTATGCTCATATCTATTGTTATGACTTATAGAATACATATTTATGACATATTTGACGAAGTTCCTATCATATCTAGTAGGGGTCTAGTAATTCCTTTGCTCAAGTATTTGTATTAGTATCATTATTTTGATGTTATTTTTCATTTCTGAAAGTTTCATAAAGTTTTGGCTAGTGACATGAGTCTTGGCCCTGAAAAAGTGGCACAGAATCTAGGGTCACATGTTGAGAACTAGCTGAAAAGGTCCTGAGTTGTTGGCATGCCCTTGTTGTGGGAGTGACTAGAGGGTACTAGTTGCATGTATTTCTATGTGATGGGAGAGGTTGAGGCTCTAGGTAAGTAATATGTGAAGTTAGCTGAGGGGTTGGTCAGTTGGAAGGGTGGGTTGGCTCTTGAAGGTTCTGTAACATGTGTAGGAAGTCATATTGGTTGTGTTTTGTCAGTTCCACTTCCTTAACTATACATGGGGAGTTTAACCATATCCCAGTAACATCGCGTCACATGTTTACCCGAGTGGACCAGTTAACTTGGGTAAATGTGGGAGGAGGTTGTTGCAGAGTGGTATCATAGCATGGTACACCCCTTGGACTAGATACGAGGTGTGTTGGTCATGCATACATGTTAGTTATGTATGTGTTCTTTATGCTTGTGGTCTATGTATTTGTTGTGTATGCATGGTGGTGTGTCTAGTTGCATTTGTGTCACCACATGAAAGTTGATGGTGTCATTATTGATTGTATTTGTTGTGAATATATTATGGTTATGCATTGGTTATTCATGTCTGTGTTTATAGATTGTTATGCATACCTTGATATGGTAATATTTTTTATGGATGAGGCCATGGTATGTGGTTGGTATGGTCATGCACTAATGAATAGATAATGATTATAATGATGATTAAGTGTTGGTATGATTATGTTTATATATGTATTGTGCTAATTTGGTTGGCCTTGCAGATGAGATATCCTTCCCTAAATTACATTGATGTATGTTGGTTTCTGTATGATTTGGGTTAGTTGACATGATATACCTTGTAGGAAGATAAGATCAGAGATGAATAGTAAGATGGTAGACTACACTTGATGAGACTCTCCATATGGATTAGATGAGTAGCATGGTGTTGGCCATTCATATAACTTAGTAGGTACATTGATAATTTTGAAGGCATAAATAAGAAGTTGCAAGGAAGATAATGATAAAATGATTCAGGCACAAGAGAAACATGTAGAGGTTAATGTAATGATTATTCAAAGTTTTCAAAATTGTAGAAACATGGACCACTTAGAAATAGTCATGGATAGGAGGATAGGACTAATGCAACCTATGGTAGCAAGTCACACGGTGGGAACAGGTTGGATAGTGATGATACGATCAGAGATGGAAGATTCTTGGATACACCTGATAGATGAGGAAGTGGGCATGGTCTTTACCCTAGTTTTGGATCAAATAAGTATCATGCTCATCATCATTATAATCTTTACAGGAGGAGTGACAGGGAATATTTTCCAGATGAGTTTAAGAAATAAAATCCACCCATATTCGATGGGGAAATTAATTTGATAGGATGCAAAAGCATGGTTACTCGGTATGAATATTTTCTTCAGATTGTATGATTACTCAGCGAGCAAGATGGACATAATAGCCACATTCAGTATTAAATGTAAAGTAGCCATTTGCTGGGAATATGTAAATAATGTTAGAGGCTTTCACGAAGAGGAGTTGACTTGGAGTGAGTTCTAGAGATTATTTAGGAAGAATATCTATCAGAGAGATACTATAATGATAGGGTCAAATAATGTTCGAGCTGAAGATGTGATCTATGGCTGATGAGGAGCACACTAGCATGTTATTGTAGTTATTGAGGTATGTGCCTTATCTAAGGGAGGAGAAAGCTAATATTGAGACATTCATCAGTGAGTTGTCGGGATCATTCAAGGATAGGATTGAGTTTGATGAGCCCATACCTTTGGAGGCATCCATCTGGAAGCTAAATAATTGTTATGAGAAATCAGAGCACAAACATGAGACTAAGAAGGAATGGAGTGGTAATAATTAGAATAAAGGAAAATGGGACAATAAATGAATGAGACCTCAAGATACAAGTAACAAAGAGAATGTAGTATTGTATAATAATTTCAATGCATCTGGCAAAGGACAATGATTTCATTTTGAGAAAAATAAAGGTGATGATAGGAATCCCAAAGAATGTTGGACTTGTGGAGGAGAGAATTGTAGGAGAGATTGTACAAAATGTTAGGGTGGTAGATCATAAATTTAAAATGTTAAGGAGGCATAGACAATGGGGGATGTTGGACAAACTATTCTTCGGATCTATGCAGTGTTGGATAACAGAAAGTAAGATCACCAGGCATATAAATTGAAATGGACGGTAAGCTTCGTGATCAAGTTGTTCCTCCTTTGATTGACCCTATATCTAATTATAGTTATGTTAATCCTGACCTAGTGGATAAGTGTGGTTTGAATAAAGAAGTGCATGCATTGTCTTGGTTATTGCAGTTGACTACATGTACAAAGGAGAGAGTTCGTCACTAGGTAAGAGCTTGTGCATTTGAGTTGAATGGTATGCCTACATAAACACATTTAAATGTATTTTTGTTATTATCATACAATATGTTGTTGGATATGGACTAGCTGTATCTTCATAGAACCAATATGGACTGTTATGAAAAATCTATTGAGTGCTTGGATGCCAATTGGGAACAAACAGTCTTGTAAGGTAATAAGAAGGAAAGATCATTCAAAATGGTGACATCTATGTAGGAGAAGCGTAGTCACAATATGGGGTGTGTGCTATTTATAGTGCATATTTCTAGTGACAAAGGTAAGGAAGTTGAAGATGTAGATGTCATGAGCAGGTACCCAGTTCTACAGTACTTTCAATTTATTTTTTTCTAGTAGAAATTTCAGATTTTCCACCTCATACAAAATTAGAATTTTCTATTGAGTTGGTACCATGGGTAGCACCAGCATTAAAGGAACCTTATAGGATGACAACCCTGGAGTTGGTGGAGTTGAAGTTGAAATTCAAAGGAAATTCTTGACAAGGGATACATTAGGTCAAGTGTTTTTCCTTAGGGTGCAACGGTATTTCTTGTGAAGAAGAAGGATGGTACTCTCAGGTTATTCATAGATTAAGGTAGTAAAACAAAGTGACCATAAAGAAAAATTATCTTTTGATGAGGATTGATGATTTTTTTGACCAATTTAAGTCAGTGGTAGTGTTCTCAAAGATTGATCTAAGACCCAAATATCATGAGGTATGCATCAAGGAAGAGGACATATACAAGATAGATTTTTTGACTAGGTATGGGAATTATGAATTTTTTGTACCTCCATTTGGTTTGACTAATGCTTTAGCTACTTTAATGTGCTTAATCAATAATGTGTTGCATTCTTATCTAGTCAAGTTTGTTATTGTATTCATTTGTTATATATTGGTATATTCTAAGAATGAGGATGAAAATGTTGAACACTTAGAAGTGGTATTGAAATTTCTAAGGGAGAATTAGTTGTATGCCAAGCTTAGGAAATTTTGTTTCTTTAACGAAAAGGTACACTTCTTGCGGCATGTGGTTTCCAAGGAAGGCATAGTAGTCGATCTGGAAAAGATAAGGGCTATCATGGAGTGGATAGCTCCTTCAAATGTGGATGAAGTAAGATCATTCATGGGGTTAGTAAGTTATTACTGGAGGTTCATCAAGAACATCACACATATATCTTATCCTATTGCATCATTGCAATGGAAAGGTAACAAATTTGAAAGGAAATTGGAAAGGGTTTGTGGTATGTACAGATGCTTCTAAGTGAGGGGTTGGTGGATTCCTTACGTAGGAAGCATAGGTAGTTTTTTATGAATCAAGGAAGTTGAATGCACAAGAAAAGAATTATCCAACTCATGACCTTGAGTTGGTAATGATCATCCATGCTTCGGAGATGTGGAGGCACTATCTTCTTCATAGGTGATTCATCTTGATGAGTAAACATAGCGGATTGAGTTATCTATTTTACCAACCAAATCTAAATTCCAAGCAAGCTAGATGGTTGGCCATGATCAATGAGTTTGACTTTGAGATCAGATATATTAAAGATAAGGAGGATAGGGTTGCAGATGCTCTTATCAAGTGAATACAGGTAAATCACATAGTAACTATGAGTTCTTATGGGATAGAATTAGATGATCACATCTTGTAAGCACATCAGTAGGATGATAGATACAAAGACCTTATGCATATGTTGCAACATGGTACATTTGATTAGGATGTGGACTATCGCCTTACAGTAAATGGTTTGATCAGATTTAGGGCCATGATCTATGTTCTAGATAGCAGTGAGATCAAGAATCTTATCGTGAGGGAATTTCATGCTAAGCCATATTCAGGTCACCAAGGATATCAGAAGACGTTGACAATGGTGAAGAAGTTTTATTATTGGCTGAATTTGAAGAGGGAACTGGCAAAGTTTATGCCTAGATTCTTGGATTGTCAATAGGTAAAAGAATAGTGTAAGCATCTAGGTGGATTACTACAGTCGATTATGATTCAAGAGTCGAAATGGGAGGTCATTTCCATGGACTTCATTACAAGTTTTGTAAGTACATCTAGACAACATGATTCCATCACAGTTGTGGTAGAAAGGTTTACAAAGTTAGCACACTTCATTCTACTGAATTCTACTTATTCAACTAATGATGTAGCATATGTATTCATGAGGGATATAGTGAGGTTGCATGGTGTACCAAAGAAGATCGTACTAGATAGAGATGCCAAGTTCACTTCTTGTTTTTGGAAAGAGTTATTTGTAGGATTAGCTATAGAGTTGGCCTTTAGCACAGTTTGTCATCCACAGACAGATAGGCAAATAAAGAGGTTCAATAATATATTGGAGGATATCTTGATGATGTATGTGATGCATCCATAGTAGAAGTGGGAAGAGTATCTTCCACTCGTTGACTTATTTTACAAAAATGGCTATAACAAATATTTTAGGATGATTTTGTTTGAGCCATTGTATGGGTAGAGATTTAATACCCACATCAGTTGGAGTGATCCAGTCAACAAGGTGTTGATAGGACCAAGAATGTTGGCTGATATGGAATAGGAAACGCACGTAATTAAGAAGAATTTAAAGGCAACACAAGCTAGACAAAAAAGTTATGCATATTGGAACAGGTTCCTCAAGGAGTTTGATGTTGGGGAACAAGTGTACTTGTGCATCAAGCCCAAGAAGAGCTCCTTAAGGATTGGATCATGTGCAAAGTTAGCACTCAGTTTTATGGACCTTTCATGAATATTGAAAGGATTAGGAAAGTGACCTATCGACTTGCACTGCCTCTAACATTGAAATTCCATGATGTTTTCCATGTCTCACTACTTAATAAGTATGTTAAAGATGTTGATCATCTGTTTGACTAGTTTCTATTGCAGGTGGCACTAGAATGAGAATTTGAGCTGGAACCATATTGCATATTGTAGAGAAAGATGATCATGATCTAGGACTGAGAAATCGAGCATACTAAAGTGCAGTGGAAGCACTTTGGGCCCAATGAATCTACATGGGAGATGGCGGATCATATGCGAGCTATGTATCTTTCCTTATTCGTTGGTTGCACGAATGTTTTGGCATTTGTTTTCGTGTGATGTTTTGGTATAGGTATATGTATATCGATGTAAATACTACCATAGGCTATGTTATAAAGCTCCAATAAGTGGTATGGGTGTCATGTCATTAAGGTTGTCATGTTTTTATGTTGTCATGTTGGTTGTTTCTAAACAGTTTCATCATTGTAAATACCGCAACAAGCTAAGTTATAAATCTCCATGGGCAGTATGTTTTTCTTACAATAGTTTTGTTGGTTCTAGGTTTCATTGAAGATTGAGGATGATCTTCCCCCAAAGGGGAGGGTTCTGTAATAGCCCTGGTCAAAAATCCATGTAATAAACTGAATAAAAAAAGAATAATAAGAAATTGGTCATGTGACACATATTCAAAGCTGAATATTGGGAAAAAACATATTGATGAGGATCACTTATGATTAGTTAATGACTATGGAACTTCGAAAAGGAAATGACAAAGGATTTGGAAATGCATGAGCCATTAATTGGCATTTTATTGATGAAAATAATGGAAGTAGGAGAACAAGAAGTTTAAAGGTCATATCTTGCATGTGAGGAGGAAAATGAAGGAAAATAATGAAAAATTAAAGAAAATAGAGGCCTTATTAGTAAAAAGTCTTCTAAGGATCAGTTGAGAGACTTTTGCTAGTTTTGGCTTGGACCTCTCTATTCTAGTTTCTCTCTCATACTCTTAGATACTTAGAGTTTTCTTGGACCACTCTTGGAGGAGTGTGGCACATAGGTTTTAACCTCGTACAAAAATTACCTGCATATGAATTCTAAGAACAAAAAATAAACAATGCGAGAGCATAACACATAAAACACATATATACAGAGATTTTCCCCTGGATCCCAAAACTAGGACTACCAAATTGATTTTTCATTATGTTCCTTTTAATGTTACAATACATATTTATGCATGTCGAAGCATCCAATACAATGGACCAAAAACCATCGCATCCAAAACAATGGACTGAAAGCCATCACATCCAAAAACATATGCGAAAACCATGCACAAAACCATAGGTAGGTCCTCCCAACCTAATATAGGGTCCAAAAAAACAATTTCCCTAGGGCGCTATCTCGAACCCTGTAGAGTGGGGCTACCCGCGACCCCTATAACCCCCTAGATAGGGAGGGCTCCGACCCCACTATAACCCGCTGGTTAACTACGTAGTCTAGTGATCGAAATAACATAAAACAACCCAACATTTACTTAGGATTTGGAGCAAGAAGGCAAAGGAGGAGAAGGAAAGTGCACGAGGGCATTGAGATCAACAACTACAATGGGTTTTGCTTATAGATACCAAGTTGCATGTATGATTTCCTTGCTAGTTTTGACATGCATGCCATATACATGGGCTTTATTGGTTATGGTTTTTCATTGGCATGGAGGATGTCTTGGATTGACAGTGGATTTTCCTAGCCTTTCCATCTCTTGGATAGACATGGTGTTGTGTGTTTCATCTTTTTTCTCTTGTTGGTTCTCATATTATTTTGGTTGTGGGTTGAGTTACTAGTTCCTAGAAGCCCTATTTGGGCAAACATTATGGAAGATATTTAATAGCTTGGGTTGAGTTACTAGTCTTGGAAGCCTCGGTTGGAAAAGCCTATTGGAATCCTTTAGTGGGTGGACCTACTAGTCCTAGAAGCACTATTTAGAAAAACACCCTAGAAGCCCGCCAACATTTGTGGGTTGAGTTACTAGTCTTAGAAACCTTGGTTAGGACAAATGCTTTAGAGCCTCGAACAACTTGGGTGGAAACCAATATGGTGATCTTTAGTGATCTCTGACCATGAGGTGGAATCAATGATTGAGCGTTGAGGTCGTTTGACCTCTAGAAGCTCTGATTCAATATTTTTTGGATTTGTTTTATGGGATCCCGCGTTCATGCTCGGGAAATGGCACAGGAGCGATTGGCTAAAAGAGAGATTTTCTTTAGCCTAGTCTATAATTGGGTGGTTCATGGAAGTCCTATACCTAGTTTCATTTTACATATGTCAATAAGAGCTTCTTTCCTCTTGTATCTAATGAGTATATATACTTGTTTAAAGGTGGTTATTATGACTATTATATCCTTGTTCTTTTTGTTTGTTATATGTTCGTTATGAGCATGTTTTATGACAATGATGAAGTATGGTTGTCATCATATTTTGATTTTTAAATGAATGAACGATGAATATGTAACCTAACAGATGATAATGTAGCTAATGTCATAAGGCACCAATTGTTCTTAGTGATTCTCATATAAGTATGAGACCCCAATGCTCAGATCTATTGTTATGACATTTAGAGAATGCATATTTATGATAGGTTTAATGAAATTCCTTACATGACTAGTACTGGTCCAGTGAAGTATTTGCTCAAGTACTTTCATTAGTACCATTTTTTGATGTTATTTTTCATTTATGGAAGTTTCATGAAGTTCTGACCTGAGTCCTAGCCCTAAAAAAGTGGCATAGAATCTAGGGTCACATGCCAAGAACTGGGTAAAAAATGTTAATTTTTGTAACTGTGGTAAAATTCCACATTGGACAGCTTAGATTGAATATCTTCAATGAGTTTCTACAAGATATTCTCCAAGGTGTTCCAATTCTCTTCCAATGTGGCTCCAATATATTCCCCAATGTGTTGAAATTCTCTTTAAATGCTACTCCAATGTTTCGCCAAAGATCAATCATCAAACAAGCTTCAACGTATTCTTCAAGGAGCTCTTCAAGACAATGATCCAAGTGGTCTCCAATAGGTTTGCACACTCCTTTTAAAGTTTCCTTCAACAAGCGATGGTAAGTTCCAACAACTTCTTTCAACGATGTACTCAAAATAAGAAAAGAATATTACATAGGTTCTTTCCATAGAACAACTAGATAATCCTTTAGTAAAACACCAATAATGTCTAACAAGTCTATTTGAAATTAAATCCTCAATATCTACTACAATTTGTTTTCCAACGAAAGAATCCAATATTTCTCCAAAAAATTGATTTATGACTACTCAAAATTTTATTGTCTTGGCCTACTTTAGGTTTTATTTCTTCAATTAGTTGCACCAAATAGTAGGCTTCAAAATCATGCTTTCCGAATGAGTTAAAAATATGCACAACATCTTCTAATCAATGTCCGCAATAAAACATCAGTGTAAAAAATCCAACACTATGCTTCTACAAGGGCATGTAAGAACAAATTATTATGATTCTAGAGATCAAAAAACAATGGGAAATATTGTGCTTCCAGAGACCTTCAACAATCTCTACAGCAATCCAATACTATATGTCCAAACATAGTCTAAGATACTCCTTAACTATGATAATATTTGTTCCATAGGGAAGGTCAAGGTGCAGGTCAGAGGTGGCTGGTCATAGGGATGAAATTGCAAGCCTATAATAGGTGTCATAGAGGCCAAAATCAGGTCCAATATCATCTCATGCACACATTTCCAAATATCTCCAAACAAAATTTCTTCACAAATTAAAATAGGTTTTCAACAATCCCTGGAGTATCTCTAATAACCCTCATTAAAAATTCATGTAAACAAATATAATACCAAGGTTATGGGACACATAGTCCAAGCTAAATTGTGTGAAAAACATCCTAGCGGTTATTCATTTGGTTTATTATGGCTAAAGGAAAATGGCAAAGGAAATGGAAAAGTTTTTGGAAAGGAAAAATGGCATGTTCAGAAATTTATTTATGAAAGTAATGGAAATTAGGAAAAAAGGAAGGTGAATGGTCAAAGATTGCATGTGAGGAGGAAAATGATGGAAATAATGGAAATTGAAGAAAATAGAGGCCTCATTGATAAAAAGGCTTCTAAGGATCAATTCATATAATTTTTCCAATTCAATTTTGGAGCTCACTTTCTATTCTCTCTCTGTCATACTCTTGGACACTTAGAGTTTTCTTGGAGCACTTTAGCATTGTGTCAAGAAAAGGAAAGAAGGAAGAGAGGAAGCAAAAATGAAGTGAGGAAGAGCAGGTTCAAGTGGCTATAGTGGGATTCTTTGTATGTATTGAGTTTCATGTATGATTTCCTTTCTATTTTTGGCATGCATAGTTGTGCATGTGTGTTCTTGGTTCTCTTGTTTTCATTTCCATGGGTTTTACTAGGTGTGAAAATGTTCTTCAACCTTTTGTTGCCAATTTCAGATAACCATTGTGTGATGGGGTTCTCATGTTTTTCTTGAGCTAGATTCTTGGAATGATTTTGAATTTGAGTGAGGTGGATCTCTAAACGAAAGAGCACATGGCCTAGTGATTCCTAAACTAGACTTCGGATTATGGTAAAGCAAGTGGCCTAGTGACCCATGAAATCAACTGTGGGTTTCATAAATCTTGGGATTGTGTGCATTGATGGGCCTAGGAACCCTCAACCACTGAATGATGGGATATGTAGTAAATCCTGGAGGCAGTTTCCCTTGATCATGTCTAGGAATCCTTACAATTGAATGGCGTGATATATAGTAAATCTAGGAGGGTGGTGTCTCAAAACTCGGCTAGGGATTCATTGATCAAACAGTTGATTACGGTAAAGCCCAGAGACTAGGAGACAAGAAAATTCCTAATGGTGTAGGTGGAGCAATCTGGTGGCATGCATGCTTATTTATGGCCTAGTGATCTGGTGGGGATTACGGTAAAGTTTGGTATTGTATGTTTATTGTTTATGGACTAGTGATGCAGAGAGAATTACTGTAAAGGATGGTTCTATTGATGAGGGTTAGGTCATTTAGCCTCGGGAAGCCCTAGTTGATTTTGTTGGTCTGATTCCCACATTCATGCTTCGAATATGGCACGTGGGTGGTTGACGGAAAGAAATATTTGGTTCAACCAATCTATGGTCGAGTGGTATGTGGAAGTCCTAAACTTGGTTGGCTTATGCATTCATTAATAAGAGTTCCTTCTCCTTGGTATACCATGTTTAAATGCATTAGTTCATATGTGGCATTTATGTTTGTTGTATCCTTGTTATTTTTCTTCGTTATATGCTAGGTATGAGCACGTCTTATGAGAGTTATGATGTATGGATCTCATCATGTTTTGGTTGATAAATGAATGAGCAATGAATATATGACGTAACAGATTATAATGTAGCTAATCTGATAAGGCATAAATTCTTCCTTACGAATCTTAGATAGGTATGAGTCCCCAATGCTCAAATATATTGTTATGACTTGTGGATTACATGTGCACAATGCGTTTGATGAAATGTTTGTCATGGTTAGCATTGGTTATGTTAAGTCCTTGATCAGGTTTTGTGTTAGAGGCTTTGTCTTGGTTTCATTTATTTTCTTGGAAAGTCTCATCAAGTTTCAGGTAGTTGTTTGGAGACCAGCCCTGAAAATGTGGCTTAAATCTCCCATTCTCTATTACGAAACTGGTTAAAATAGATTGCATCGTCTCCCTTGTAGGCATTGTGGGAGCTACTAGAGGGTCCCAGTTGTTAGTGTGAAAATTCCTAGAAGGTGTGCCAAAAATACTTCACTTAAGTCACTAGGTGACAAGTGACCTTAATAACAAGTTGATGGTTGTTGTTGTCTTAGATCTGAAATGCAAATAGAAAACATGTAGTAAACATAAAGCAATAATATAAAGTATCCAGTATAATAAACCAATTGGAAAGACAATTTTAAATGAGTTAATCCTTTGTTGATAACGCTCGGTGAAGGAGATCTACATATTGGTCTGCAAGTCCCCCGTTGTGGGATGGGTCCTTTGAATGCCTTGAAGGTTCAAAAAATTGATCCTCTCCCTCAATGTGAAAAGCCTAAACAAAAATGAGAACTCAAAATGGGAGCTCAAGAAAAATGATGATAATGTTAACGATGATAATTATCATGGTGAGCAATGAATGAAAAACCCTCTTTATATAGCAAAGTATGTAGTTAATGTCAAAAATGGAGAATAATAAAATATTATTGACCAAATTCAGATCTAACTCCTTGGAATACTTTATTATATTTATTGGAGAGGGAAAAAGTATTTAAAATTGTTTAAGTACCTTTATTTAGAAATAATTAACAAAGAAAATGATTTATTAATTTTTTGCGAGAACCAAGAAAGGTGTGAAATCAAAATAATTGTTAAACAATGATTTAATAATTGTTCTAATAATAGAAATAAGAAAATCCAAATAAATAATGATTTATTTAAATATTCTTAAGGGATTTAGTCAAATGTGACAAGGAATAACTATTAGATAATGGTTTAATAATTATTCCTAGACAAATTAAATAATAATCGTTTACCAAATTATTCTCATGGGGTTTTTTATTAAAATCATAAAATAATTTAATAAAAGTGCTTTACTAAATTATTTTCCATAGTGAAAGTGATTTTACTATGGTAAAATTAAATCTACATGTTTTATCTCGATCCACCTAGCTAGAAATGGCTAGGTATCATTTTTTAGTGATAACACCACTCACATAAATTCCCATGTCATGGAGTGACTAGAGGTTTAATTCATTAAAAGCATAGCTTAGCTCAGGGTTGGGCACCTGGAGTGGTAGATTAGCTCCTCAAGGTCTTGTAGCACCTGAGGGAGGTTTGTAACGTGTTGGTTTGTCGGTCCCACTTCCTTAAGTGCACTTAAAGAGTTGAACCATCTCATAGTAACTCTTCGTTACATGTTTAGCCCAGTGGAATAGTTAGCTTGGATAAATGTTAGAGGAGGGTGTTATAGAGTGGTACCAGAGGATGGTTCAAGACATGGACTGAATGGCAGAATCTCTTTGTCATGCATGCATGTCAGTTGTATATGTTTTCTTTATGTTTCTGGACTATGTTCTTGTTGTGTATGCATGGTGGTGGTCACTTTTGCCATTGTGTCTCCATGTAGTAGTTGATGATGTTGTTGTTGGGATTATTTAGTTATGAACACATGCCATAATATATGCATTTGTTATGCATGTCAATGTTTATATTTATTATGCATGCATTGTCATGGTCATGGTTATCCATGTATAGTAGATAAGATATTTGTTGTGGGATCATCATATGTAGTTTGTGTGATCATGGCAATGTTGGTTGTTATAATGTTGTTGTGTGGGAGAAGA
>APFE030788397.1:0-12831 GCA_000404065.3 Pinus taeda
ATATATTTTTGGTGTTACAATCATTTAAAGAAGAAAACATGGCTTTATTTTTTACCATGTGATAAGAAGCTCCAGAATTAATGAGCCATTCATGAGAATGAGAGGAAGAAGAGACATTTAATGCATAGCCAGACCGAGATGCTTGACAACCACATGTAGAAAGTGCCATTCCTAAAGATGAATTTGAAGAGTGCTCCAAATTGATGTTATGCTTCTTCATTGCTGCTTCCAAGGCTTCCATCTTCTTAAAGCATTTAGATTCTAAGTTGCCATCTCGATTACAAAATTTACAATGTCTATCAGTCTTCTTGCCTTTGTTTTTATTTGCCTTATCATTCTGGTGAAATGATTTTTCATTTTGAGGCTGAAATTTCTTAGGACCCTTGTTTGGTTTAGGACCATTCATTTTAGGATATGACTTCTCAGGATTCTTTGAGTTTGGTTGTTGTTGGGCGATTAACGCTTTCTTAGAAGAGTTTCCAAGATTAAGAAGACCAAGGTGTAAGAGTTTTTCTTGTTCTCTTATTAAAGAATCATAAAAAGCATCAAAGGAAGGGGGCTTGTAGTCATGTCCTTGAGAAATGAAGGCTTCTCTTGTAGAATGGAAGGTGGAAACAAACACAGAGTAGGCTGGTCCCAACTTAGAAAGAATGCAATAGATAAGGGCACTGTTTTGTTTCTTAACTTTAACACCTTCCAAAAGAAGTCTAATGGTCTTGAAATTGGACAAGAAATCTTCAATGCAAGAAAAATCATTGGGGTTTAATGTAAGCAACTCATTTTCAAGTTGATGGGCTCTAAGTTCATTTTTTATTCCAAAAACGTTAGTAAGCTGCTCCATTTCTTTATCAGGAGTATCAAGTTCAGCAATATGGAATCTAAGATCTGGAGAGATAGACATCCATATCAACCCACGTGCTTGATCTTGCCTATTTTCCCATTTGGCTGCTTTCTCTTCATCTTTTGGCTTGGTTTCTTGGCCTGTGGCTATTCGGTAAAGACCTTTACTTCTAAGTAAATCCACAATGTACGACCACCATTGGAAGTAGTTGGTGTTGTCAAGGGTAACTTGGCATGAACTTTCCATTTTGACAGAAACTGAAGCTATATATGCTAAAATTAAGTGTTCCAATGGAAAGAGCTCGAAAAAATAGGCTGGTTAAAAAAAAAACGGTTCTGAAAACGACTTCCGGATGAAGAAGTTATGACCTTTTTAAAAAAAGTTGATGAAGGCGCCGACAAAGTGCGGGAATGTGCGGAAATGAAAAAAACGCTCATTTTTCAACAAAAAGGAGATTTGAACCCAAGACCTCTACTCTCTTAAATTAGCTTTGAACCAAGTGAGCTATACAAAAAGATAGAGAGAGAGAGAGAGAGAGAGAGAGAGAGGGGGGGGCGCTTTGTTTTCTTTTAGTCACGGATGCTTTGGATTGCGTGCTTACTTGAGAAAGTTCTTTTTCTCCCTACAAAACAAAAACACAAAACCCAACACGGACATGCAAAAAAACAAGCCTTACGGCTTAAAGTTAGCTTTACTCGGAAACTAAATATTTTCCTCAATGTTTCTGATTTTCCGAGATCACACTGAGGTGCAGGGAAAAGAGCATACGCATGAGAAAAATTCTTCCTTTCTGTTTCTGATTTGCCCAGATCGCACAGAGTCGTAGGGCAAAGAGCATACACAAAAATGAAAGGTATAGATCCGGTAAAAAAATAGCTAAATAAACCGAAACCGAAAAAAAAACGTCAACAAGATTGGTATCTACCCAAGTTGTCCAAGGCTCTAGGAACTAGTATCTCAATCCATGACCTTCCAACGTTCCATAATGTTTGTTCCAATTGTGGCTCGAGGAGCTAGTAGCTCAACCCACTAAGGGCTCTAGAGAATTTGTGCCAACCTACGGCTCCAAGAACTAGTAACTCAACCCACTAAGGGACCTAGAGCATTTGTCCCAACCTATGGCTCCAAAACTAGTAACTCAACCCAAATTATTCTAGGGCTTCTAGATCATTTGTTCCAACCCACATCCATAGAGAACCTTAGTACTAATTTAAAAAACAAGTGGGAAACACACAACACCATGGTTATCTAGGAAATGGAAAGTCAAGGTTGAAACCACTGTCAATCTAGGAAAATCTCTATGCCAATGACAACACATAACCAAGGAATCACATTCATATACCATGCATCTGAAAATCAGAAAGGAAATCACACATACAACCTATTACCTGCCAGGTATCCCTATTGTAGCTATTAATCCAATTGTTCCCTTGCGCTCCCTTTATTTCCTTTGCTTTCTTTCTCCAAACCAAGTGAATACTAGAGTGCTCCGAGCATGCTCCGAAAAATGCTCTAAGCGTGCAAGAGAATGAGAGAATGAAATGAGAGAGCCAAAAATTGAACTGACAAAAGCTAAGTCAAAAATTGTGAACTCATTCTCTAAAGCCATTTTATCATTGAGGCCTCTATTTTCTTCATTTTCCTTCATTTTTCCTCTAATTTCTCTTTCATGCATATATGTGTCTCTTCGCCTTCCTTTTCTCCTATTTTCCTTTATTTTCATAATTAAAATTTCAATTATTGCCTTTTTTCCTTTTCCAATTTCCATAACCTTTATTAATCCACAAATGATGCCCACTATAATGTTTTTCCCAACATTCATCTTGGAATACATGTCCCATGACCTTGGTTTTATTTTATTTACATGGAAAATCAACCAGGGGATGTTACAAACCCCTCCCTTTGGGGGAACACCATCCTCGGTATTCAATGACGCTTATAACCAACAAAACATGTTGTTCATGGAGCTTTGTAACACAACTCGATGCAATATTTACAACATATTGCTTATTGGAGCTTTATAACACAACTAATTGGAGTATATATGATACACATATGCATATACAAACATAAATCGAAACACATATACCAAAAACATTTGATCAACCATAAAAAAAGGGAGGATACATAGCCCACATATGATCAACCATCTCTCGTGTAGCTTCATTGGGCCCAAAGTGCTTCCACTGCACTTTAACTTGCTCGATAGCTCTGTTCTAGAGCATGAGTTGTTTCTGCTGCAATATGCATTGTGGTTCTGGCTGGAATTCTCCCTCTGGTTCCACCTACAATAGAAACCAATCAATCACATGATCAACATCTTGGACATATCTCTTAAGTGATGAAACATGGAAAACATCATAGACTTTCATTGTTGGCGACAATGCAAGTCAGTATGCCACTACTCCAATCCTCTCAATGATCTCAAAAGGCCCTCAATACCAAGGTGCCAACTTGGCACATGACCCAATCCTCAAGGAGTTCCTCTTTGGATTGATGTGTCAATACACATGCCCCCCAACTTGAAACTCCTTGAATGCTCTATGTTGATTTGTATAACTCTTTTGCATGTCTTGTGTTGCCTTTATATTCCTCTTAATAACCTGCATTTTATGTTCCATCTCAACCAACATATCCGACTCAATCAATACCTTGTTCACTGGATCACTCCAACTGATAGGAGTATTACAACACTACCCATAGAGAGCCTCAAATGGTATCATCCTCAAGGATTCCATATACCCATTGTTATATGGAAACTCCACTAGTGGAAGATACTCCTCCCACTTTCGCTTCTGAAGCATAACATACATCCTCAACATGTCCTCAAGAATCCTATTAACCTTCTTTGTCTGTCCATATGTCTACAGATGATAAGTTGTATTGAAGGCATACTTTGTCCCCAACCTTCAAACAACTCCTTCGAAAACCTGGAAGTGAACTTTGCATATTTGTCTGATATGACCTTCTTGCGAACACCATGCAATATCACTATCTCCCTAATGAAGATATGAGCTACCTCACTAACTAAATTTGTAGACTTTACTGCAGTAAAGTGAGCTACCTTGCCCAACCTATCAACCACAACCATGATGGAATCATGTTGCTTTGATGTCCTCAACAAACCTGTAATAAAGTCCATGGAAATGATCTCACATTTCCATTATGGAATCAAAATAGGTTGTAATAGACCAGGTGGGTGCTTACACTCAACTTTCAACTATTGACAGTCAAAACATCTAGCAAGAAATTAGCCATTTTTTTTTTTCAATTTCGACTAATGGTAGATTTTTTTGACTGATTTCAAAGTCTTATGGCATCTTAGGTGACCTGAATATGGCTTGACATGAAACTCCCTCAAGATAAGCTTCTTGACCTCACGACTATTCGACACATAAACCATGTTCCTGAATCTAACCAAGCCATCTATTGTGAGGTGATCCTCCTATACCTACCATTTTCACCCTGTTGTTATAATACGTGCTGTAGTTGTTGGTACTTGTCATCACGTTGTCTTGCTTGCAAGATTCTCTCCTACAAATCTGTCCCATAAGAGCTCATAGTTGAAATGTGATTCACCTGCACTCTTCTACTAAAATTATCTGCAACCTTGTTCTCCTATCCCTTGATGTACTTGATCTCAAAGTCAAACTCATTAAGGGTAGCCAACAATCTAACTTGCCTGGTATTCAGATTGGGTTGGTCAAATTGATACCTCAGTCCACTATGATCACTCATAAGAATAAATCGTATGCTAAGAAGATAATGTCTCCACATCTTCAATGCATGAATGATAACTGCCAAGTCAAGATCGTGAGTCACATAGTTCTTCTTGTGCTCATTCAACTTCCTTGACTCATAGCATACCACCTACCCTTCCTGCATTGTGACTCCACCAAGTCCTTTCTTGCAAGCATCTGTACATACCACGAACTCCTTATCAGGATCAGTAATCTTCAAAACTAGAGCATTTGTAAGAAAATACTTCAACTACTCAAAACTAGCCACACACTCCTTAGTCCATTCAAACTTATTTCCTTTCCTCTGCAAAGATGTAATGGGACAGAAAATCCATGAAAAGTTCTTGATGAACCTCCTATAATAACCTATTAGTCGCATGAATGACCTCACCTCATCCACATTCCTAGGAGTCGACCACTTCATGATAGCTTTAATATTTTCCGGGTCCACTGTTATACCTTCCTTGGAAACAACATGCCCTAAGTAATGAATTTTAGTTTGAAAGAAGCCACACTTGTTGAGCTTAGCATACAATTGATGCTCTCTTAGCAATATCAACACTGCTTCCAAGTTCTCTGCATGCTTCTCTTCATTATTGGAATATATCAATAAACACTATCACAATCTTGTCCAGATAAGGATGCAATACATTGTTCATCAGGCACATGAAAGTAGCTAGAGAATTAGTAAGACCAATTGGAACCACCACAAACTCATAATTCTCATACCTAGTACAGAATGCGGTCTCGTAAATGTCTTTGTGTTTGATGCACACCCGATCTCAGATCAATCTTTGAGAACATTGATGCCCCCTTAAAATTATTAAACAAATCATCAACATATGGTAAAGGACACATGTTCTTGTTAGTCACCTTGTTTAACTGCCTGAAATCAATGCATAATTTGAGAGCATTGTCCTTCTTCTTTACAAACAACATTGGTGCACCCCAAGGCGGAAAAATTGGCCTTATGTATCCGTTATCGAGCATTTCCTTATGATACAACTTCAATTCCACCAAATCTGGAGTACTCATCCAGTACGATGCCTTTGATGTTGATGTTGCTCCTGGTACCAACTCAATAGAGAAATCCACTTGCCTATGAGGTGGTAACTCTGAAATATTTGCAAGAAACACATCCTAAAACTGCTGCAAAACATGATACATATTCAAGACTTCGTCATCTTCAACATCCTTCCCCTTGTCACTGGAAGCATGCATTGCAAATAATACACTCCCTTTCCTATAACTATGCTTTTCCTGCATAGTTGTAACCATTCTCACTAAATTAGGCTTCTTCTTTCCCTACACGATTCTCTTATCTCCATCATCATCCAGGCACTCAATAGCCTTCTCATAAAAATCTACCTTGGTCACATGAGTAAACAACAAATCCATGCCCAAAAGCATACTATATGAACCCAAAGGAAGCAGATTTAGATGTGCTCATGTAGGCATAGCATTTAGCTCAAATGTAGAAACTCTCAACCAATGATGAACTCTTTTCGTCGTCCTTGTAGCCAGTTGCACCAACCAAGACTCTACATGCACTTCTTTATTCAAGCCACACTTATCAACCAAGCAAAGACTAACATAACTATAATTAGATCCATGATCAATTAAAATGGAAACAACTTGATCATAGGGATTACCTTCCATCTCAATAATGGATTCCTGATGATCTTCATGCCTGTTATCAAGTGCTACATAAATCCGAAGAATGCTCTGACCAACATCCCCAACTCTCTGTGCCTACTGCGCATGCCACCCTAGTGCTATGGACAATATCTCTTGCAATGCTCTCCACCACAAGTCCAACACTGCAAGCTTCCTGCCATCTCCTTTTTTCTGCTCTGAAATCCATGTCCTCTGTCAACTGCATTGAACTTCTTATAAGATGCTACATTTTCCTTATCACCCGCATCCTGAGGTATTCCTCACTTCTTAACCCACTTTCCTTTAGTCTTCTCATTACCTTTCCAATCTTGTTTAGGCTTAGACTGTCATAACAATGCTTCAACTTCCCAATGACTTCCTCCAATGACCGAGGCTCATCATACTCAATCCAATCTTTAAATGTTGAAGGTAACCCACTAATGAATCTTTAGACCTTTGTCTTCTTGTCCTTAAGATATGGCACATACCTCAACAACTACAGAAACTTAGTTGAATACTCTCCATCTATCATAGATCCCATCTTTAGCTCATAGAACTCCTTGTCGTTTCCATCATAATACCTCTCAAACAAGTAATTCTTTCAGAAGAATATTTTAAACTCATGCCAACTCAACTCTTCTACATTGATGCTTCTAACATGCTTCACGTCTTCCCATGAAATACATGCTTTTCCTTTGAGACTGAAAATAACTATCCTAACTTTCACATTCTCCATATAATCATGTAATTGAAATGACTTCTTCATCCCAAGTAGCCATGCTTCTGCATCTTCCAGTTTCTTCACATCCCCATCAAAAGTAGGAGGCTTGGCTTTCTTGAACTCATCTAACAAGTATTACTTCTCACTCCTCCTTTAAGGACGATGGAGGTGATGACCATGCTCTCTCTTTGAACCAAAACTAGAATAAATTCCATAAGCACTATCCCTCCTATCAGGTGTATCCAACCATCTGCCACCTCTAACTATATCATCCTTGTCCAACTTGTATCCTGATCAAGACCTGCTCCCATATGCTCCATTAGTCCTTTCCTCCTATCCATGATTGATTCTTGGTTGTCCATGTCTCTTCAAATCTAATAAGCTATGAAGGATCACTATATTGACCTTTGCTTGATTTTCCTCATTCTAGACCCTTCCCAAGTCCCACTGCTTTAAGTGCATTAATGATTGACTTTTGTTTCCCAGCTTAAGCTCAAATGAGGCTTAATTCATAGCTAAATAGATAAATGAATTTCTTCCACAACTAGGGCCCCGAGTCATATGATGATCTATAATGCCTAAACCTCCATCAAGTTCTGGTTCAAAATCCCCCTCTAGGATGCTGCTCTCAAATGGACAAGAGGAAAGAAACTTGGGATTATAGGGATGACTATGAGGAGTGGTAGGGGGAGGGAGGAAATGGTCCTCAGAGATGAGATAAAGGTTCAATAAGGGAGACAAGGGATTTAATGAAGGAGGAGAGGAAATGAAAGTAACAGAGGAAGAAGGAGAAGGGAAGGAAATATTAGGCAGATTTGGTAAGGGGCAAGGGCACTGAGGCAAATTTTGGAAAATAAGATTTAAAAAGTCAAAGGAAAAATAAGAAGGGATATTGGGTGTAAACATACTTGTTGAAGAATTTGTGGTGATTCTTGAGGAAGGAATGACATATTTTCGAGTTTTTGTTGAGGCCGCAGTAGGGTGCCCTAAAAAGTCTCCACCAGAGCTAACCCTCTACCATCTGAACCAAAGTAGGGGCAAAGACATTTGAATTTGAATTTTACCATATATGTTCAAACTATGCAAAGGGATGCTCATTGAGTCCAAACCCTTCGTTGAATTTTGGATCCATCCCTTATTAATTCTTATGTTGGGGGAATCTTCTTCCAAGTGGCCATAGAAATGGTAGTGCAAACCTTTAGACAAAATTACTTCATAATCTAGGGCATGCTTATGGGTTTTTGTCCCAACTTGGATGGTGATTAAATCTGGGAGCCCTAATGCCAGGTTTAAACCCACCAATATTATGGCAATCATCATGTAACTAGTCTTTTTGTAGGAGGAATAAACTTCATAGAAAAACCTATTATATTACCAATTTCTCTAAACACTTGCTCTGACTATAATTGCAGAATAAGGGACGGAAGCATGACCCAAACCAGAACCATCGAAAGTCATTTTGATCGAGCATCGAAGTCTAAATTCCAATTCTCTAGATATAATGCTTGTGAAACCAATTGCCTTCGACATTGAAGTAGCCTATCTACCACCACTTGAGAGGACACAAACCAACCCATCCAACCCTTTGCTAGAATGATACAACGAGGCAAGTATCCCAACACAAGAGCAAAGTGTTTTGTCATTCAACTACGCATTAAAACCATGTCCATTCTTTTACTAGCTAAATGACCAACAACTACAGTTTCCTCCATCTTAGTGATATCGTTCATATTGATATCGACACCCAAAACTAGGCTTGGCTCTTCAAACTTCCTTTTCACACATTATTTACTCATTTTTTAGGAAGTCTTTGATGCTAGCTAGAGGGAAGGCGACCAACTATTTGAGGATGTACCCCCATTGAGCATTTCCAAGGTAATGAGGTTACAAAGGAAAGTAGGGGAGGTGACAAGTAGGAAAGGGTCGGTTACCAAAACTTGGGCGATCATATCCTCTAAACGAATAATTAAAGATATAGGTGAAAGCTTAAAACCATAAGGCATATCTAAGGAGGTTTCAAGTGGAGCCAAATTTGGAGCAACACGGGTTTGGTGAGGGTATGCTAACGGATAAGGTGACGAAAGAGAAGTTTGTTGGTCCAGGGGGAAGGGGGGGTGCTATTGGGAAAGGAGTTCGCGACATGGAGGAAGGAGCAGACATTGCACCAGGAATGGGGGGCTGAGAAGTCATTTTCTACTCTCGAGATGTCATAGGAGTTAGAGGTGAGGGCCCACGGGTCAAACCATATTTGGAGGCCCTTATAAAGGTCCTTTAGATAATTTACCAACTCCATATCCATTTTCGAGATTAGAGTATTGAGGGCTTCACTAGGATTGACCCTTGACAAAAACTAAACCCTCATCCACATAATTTCAATATTGCAGCTCTATAAACCTAAACAATTTATTCTAACATATCATCAATTTATGTATTTTATTTTATATAAACCATGTTGATATATTTTAAATTTAGATTCATTGAACTATTATATTCATTTTAAATCTATTTTTTTTAATATATAACCATTTTTTTTATCGAGGCATAACATTACGTATCATGCACATTGTACATATATAATTTCAACACATCAAATGGTGGCTTATACACGTGTACATACATATTTTTTGTGCATAAATTATATAGAAAACAATCTAAATTACTCTCAAAGTTAACGAATTTAACTTCTCGATGAATTTAACGAATTTAAACTATGCTCATAATTTGTTATGTCATTTACTTTTCTTTCTGTGCATTCTTAATAAAATATCCTAAAAAATATTTTAGAGAGTAACGCCAAAATTGTTATGACAAATTACAATCATATCTTTTTATTATCAAAATTCTAAACTTTGACAATAATTTATTATATCCTTTATTGTTCTTATATGCCTTTAGTGAAGTGTCCATTAAAAATTAAAATTATAAATGAATATTATCATTTTGTAATCATAACTAAAAATAGTGTAATGATAAAATCTTTGTAGGGGCACAACATGACATTAGAAGTGGGAAAATTAGTTCTAATGCTTATTAGCTACCCATGGTTCATAGTTCATAGTTCATAGTGTCAGTTGACATAGTTTTAAAACAAAAAATCATACATTACAGATTCCATGTAGTATATATTTGGTAAAAAGCCCCTAAAATTAAACATATTGGAACTTCCATAAGATCAATACATTAAACAAAATACTTTCCTTCTTCCTTATGGGGAACTTGCTACATAGTAGGAGCGAAAATGTTTAGATTTGAAAGGAAGAACTCATCTGCATTAAAAGAGGAAACTATAGAAACCAAAGAGGGATTACCCAGAGTAGTAACTACTTGTAATTCTTTAACTTGCAGTATTTGGCTATTAATCTCATATTTGGCTAGCTATTTTTTACAAATTAGAATGTTCATAATGGTGGAGTCTATTGCAACTAGTTGACTGTACTTGAGCGACATTTTCATCATTTCATTACGAAGCTCCTTGAAATGTTGTCCTGAAGAAGATGGAGAGTATTTTTTAGCCATATTGAAAACATAAGGTCTCCACTCAGTGTCTTTGGAGGAGAGGTGCACCTACCAAACTTTCCCTAGCTAATTAACTAAAGCCATAAACAATGTATAGGAATATAACAATAGACTCAAAATGCCCCTCTAGAAGGTGATACATCTAACCCCTGACTCCTAAACCCCATAATTTTTGGGGAAATTGTCACTACCCCTGTCAATTCCTTGTGGCAGTGACTTAGCGAAACCTTTATATATAATCGAGTCTCTATGTGGGCCTGCATCAGATACCCTTATCGACAATAGGATGACGAAAATAACTACACCATAAAAATGACTTTGTTAGCGCTCAAATCTGCCTTAGGCTGAAATAAGGCAAGACTCAAGGCCACATCAAACCACGCTCAGCCTCGTAGCTAGCCCTACGAGGACAGGAGAGGGCTCTCTCCGGGTCAAACTCGGCAAAATATAATCGAAATGGCTCGATATGACCTAATTGATGACTGATTTTAGGCTAGGTATGAAGTACAAAGAGTTTAGAATTGAGTTTTAATAATTTTATTGAATTCAAGGGAAAGGCAAATTTGGGTGCGGGGATGAGGCACAGTTTTTGCAGAGGTCCACTTGGGGCAAGATAGGTGATTGTTTTGATGCCTTAAAGCAGGTTAGATGGGTAGATAAGACTGGTGAGGGGCTAAGGAGAGCAAGGGGTCTCAAGTATTCTCCTTAAACTGAAGAAAACATAAAAGATTAAACAAATTTAAAGGCAGAGCATAGCAATTTCATGGATTCTACCTTAACACTTCATTTGTTTAATAACAGAAGATTCAATAGAGATAATGATGCACATACACAACTTAAAAGTACTGAGAGAAACACACCATCAACACATAAAACCACACAGATCCCAAATAGTGCTGCAAAACCCTGGTCTTTCCTTTGCCAAAAATGCAGATAAGATATGCACAATATAGTCTCAAGCTATTCCCAAGAGTCCAACCTCTCCAACCTCTGAAAATGATTGAGAAATTACATCATATAGACCATCCTAACCCCTTTCCTTGCCTCTAGGGGTCGAGCTCATCATTCTAGGAGCTGTTCGAACTAATTCTAAACAAGGAACTGAAATCTAGGTAGTTAAACAACTTACCCCTATATGCTAGGAAACTGATTCATTCATTAAAGTTTTACTATTTTTTTAATGAATCATCTAGAATAGGTAAAAGTGAGTCAACATTACATGTCAACCATCAATTTACATCATGATAACTCAAAAATTTCATCCACAAGCAAAACTGGTCAAACTGGTTGCATTTTCTGAGTTGAAGATGAAAATTGTGCCAAAAAACCCTGTGCGTAGCGCGCCTGAGCCCTATGTGCCACGCGCCTTTCCACCTGTTTTTGGGGCACTTCCCGGCATCCAAATTGAGCTCAAGTTGGCTTGTTGGAAATCCCTAGATGTCTACTTTCCAACCCAAGAGGAAGTTTCCAATTTGGTCTCCATTTGACCTCCAAAAGTGGATTCTCCCAGAAGTACTTCCTGCTGGTGCAAAAAGTGGCAGAAAGGTGATTTTCATGATGTTTTTTGAGCTTTTGATCACACAAAACTTGATGAAATGTCTTGGAAATTGCTGAGCATGTGTATTTTATCATGAAAAATCCAAAACTGTAAGCCATTTTTCATTTGGACCTCCCAATCTTGTGGGTCGCGCGCGACGCACAGGGAGGCGCGCGGCACACTGGGCTTGAGGCGCGTGGCCCATAGAGCCTGTGCATAGTGTCTTTTGCAGGAGACTTTTGGAGGCCTTCCTGGTGTCAGAAGCATGTGAAGGATAGCTTGTTGGACAGGTCGTTGAGTCTACTTTCCAACCCAACTGGAATTTTGCAATTTGGAGTTCATTTGCCTTGTCAAACATCAAATCTCCCAAGACTGGTCAAAATGTGCCAAATGAGGCTGCCTCAAGGCAGAGTGATGTTGCAGTCAACTTTTGAATGCCTTCCTCAACTCCAAATTGAGCTCATGATAGCTCATTGGAAATATCTTTGTGTATAGTTATCATTTGACTCATCAAAAAAGTCATTTGGCCAACCAAGCTAGGAGAAAACTTGATTTTCCCAAGGTCACTTCAAAGGTGCATCAATTCTCCCGAGGAAATTGGATTTTTGACATTTCTCTAAAACCATGACACCTGTGTAAAAAGTGAAGGAGGTTTTTCTTCCTTGGCCTGTTTTGGACAAAAACCTCTCTCAGTTTTCCAAAATTCATCTTTGATTGCTCTAAAACATCTTTTGAGTGAAACTTGTCCCAATGTGTGAAACAAGGAATTTTGTCGAAATGAAGTGAAATGAAGGGGATAAGGGGCTTCTAAATTCTTGGG
>APFE030788397.1:15321-30022 GCA_000404065.3 Pinus taeda
AATGAGGAAATTAGGGAAGGGAAAGGGGCATAGAAATGTTTTAGGGTTTTGAAATAAGGTAGGGATCATATGGTTATAAGAGAAGGGAGAGTTTAGGGTTTTGAGAGAGGAGGATGTAGGGTTTGATGAGGAATGATTGGGAAAAATAGTTGGGGAATATAGGCAATGGGAAACAAGGGAAAAAGAAACCTTGGCAACAATAATTTTTTAAAACCCTACAACAAACTTTGCGCTTGAATCCTTATAGCAATTTGATGAACATGGAGGTTTTTTTACACTTGGTTTTCATGAAAAAGATATGCTAACTTCTTCATATACACCATCAAAAAACAAAATCAAGTCATGATTGCAGGCCTACTTGAGAATTTAGGCGTGAGGAGAGGTAATTTGAGCGATTTCTTGGTGAATTGCAGGCATAAACCCTATGTGCCGAGCGCTTTACCCAACGCGCTGCGCACTTTGAGTGCGCAGTGCCTGTGTTAAATTACACAGCAAAAGGTGGCCTGATGCGCCGCGCGCCTATGCTGATGCGCCGTGCGCCTATGCTGATGCGCCGCGTGCCATGGAGCTGACCCAAATACTCACAAACTTGCCACAAACTTGCAAAATCACCCTTGAATGATTCTCTTCGCTCTCAAAATGTGGAATAGGTTGCAAATGAGGAGAAATGACTTGATATAGCATCCATTTTAATTTTTTCTCAATGAAAACCCATTTTTCTTATGTTTGGTTGTTGACACTTTTTCAAAATTAATAGGCTCTGACCTTTTTGGTTTCCTTCATAAAATAGGTTGAAATGATGATTTCCTTTGATAATTTATTGCAGGGATAGCTCTGATATGCTTCAGCAAAGGAGACCAGGGCTACATTTGAACAATTGAAGAACTGAAAATTTTGACAATTTTTACAAAAATGAGGTGGCGACTTGTCTTCAAAACAGAGTTTTGAAGAGAAGTCCTTATTCAATTGTACAATGGTGAGAATTATTGAAGTGATGATCTATCTTAGACATCCCTCTGGCCTGCTGGTCTTCTAAGACTTTTCAAGACTAAATTAACTCAAACCCTAGACCTAGACCTAAAAATTTAAAATATGACTAAAAATGACTTGTGAAGCTTTATGACTTATCCTGAAGCAACAGTGATATGCACGAGGGGAATGAATGACACAGACCACTCCATCAGAGTTATGGCATGCCTAACGAAATGCAACTGATGAAAACTGGTGGGACACCTAAAACATGAAATGCAAAAAAAGAGCTTTGATCTCTGATGGAGTGATAACTAGACCGACTCTAACAGACTCAACTAAAAGGGAAGGACCAAAAATAGAGAGAATCCTTGCCAATCCCTCAAAGTTGCAATTCCTTCTAACAAAGTCCCCATTCCATGCTCAACAAAGAGGTTGAAACACAACACCCAAATCATCATGGAATCCATACCAATTAGCCAAAAAAGGCCTTCTTTCAATTCAATATATTGCAACTCATAATCATCACCATCCACCCATGGAAATATAGGGATTCCCCCCCCAAAATTCCTAAATTTGTAGCCAATTCCATGTGGAAGGGGTTCCATCCAACTTGTGAGCACATCATACTTATATATTTCTCTAATGAACTCCACAAAGATGAATACTTTATCCTTCTTTCCACTACTAGGTTCATCGCAAGATTTGAACAAGAGCTTACATGTCTCGATGTCCTTCATAACCCTCTTTGCATGTTTAAACTAAATGAACCTCCCAGTCTCCTCCAAATATACTACCACTTGCCATTGTTATGGGATGGGGTGATGAGTAACCATATCATTCAATTAAAGGGTCCCCACTTCAAACCGAACTACTTTATTCACCAACTGATTTGTTTTGGTGTTGTTCTTCCTAAGAACATGCCATCTTTTAATCTCCTAGACTGCTTTCAATTGCATTCTAATTTGATTGAGGAGGGAATTAAAGGAAAGATTAGATGAGGAGGATCCAAAATGAATGTGTTTGGTTATAACTTTTCAGTTCCTGGCTATAATCAACTCATGGATGTGAAGTGAAAGCGTTGAGAGAACTCCTCAAAGAATAACATAACCTTTTGCCTAGTTATTGGTGGTTGTTGGACACCTAATCCATTAGAGTTGGTGTGAAGAAATATGAACTACCATTGAGATTCCAAGATACCACTTGGAAGATGAAACCAAAAGTCACAAAATTGTATTTTTACATGTATCAGTTAATAATATGCAACATGCTTATCTATCTCAATCCATTTGTTGTGTGTTTCTAAGAATGATTTCATAGCACATATCCTGCTTAAAAACACTCTGCCATTATGAATTTCGAAGTTATCTTGAATGTTTCTCTTATTATGTCTTTGTAGTTTGAAACCCTTGCACCTATCCACCCTATCCATTGTTGTTTCTCTATAAGTGCATTGGGTCCTTATCTGGGTGACCTTAAGAAATCCTCACGAGCATTCTCTTTCTCCACAAACCACACTTACCCCCCAAGTTGCATCTTGTAGCTAGCTGTCAATTTCTAATTACTAGGAATGTTAGATTTATCACGTTTATTCCATTTACCTATCAACACAGGTCTACCTCTCATCAGATATGTTACTTTCCTAGCACTTGAATCTACAACATGTCTACTGGGAAAATCTACTCCCACATCCATTTGGTGCCATTCCCCTCTATGTTTGTGTTCTTCCTTGACCTAGATGCTCATCGTTATGCAACCTAGGTGATATTTAAGGTTCATTGCTCATATCAAAACTGATCTATAGTTGTTATTTTGTCATTTCATTTCCTCATTGGGTATCCCATATTTCTCTCATGCCCATTGCCAAACTCTAGTCTATATGGTCCAATATCTTCTCCACTTACACAAGATCATCGTCGACTGCTTACTTCACTCCATTAATAACCTCTTTATAACTCCTCCCCATCATATTTGATTGTGACATTGGAAGAAATCCTAAAGCACAAGAAGCAGAAGATGATTACACTAATACTACCAATGGGATTTCTGATTGTTTTCATCAAGGATTGGGCAACCAAATTTGACCTAAACCTACAATACTTTTTCTCCATTTTTTGTGGACAATAACTCTTTGGTAAAAGTTTTCCTTTTTTATTATTATCAAAACATCAAAGAATTTGTGAGACTGCCATAAATTGGGATTAGGTCAACATTCAAATAATAAATATGCCCACATTAAATGTTCTATTAAAATACGAGAGAATAGTTTTCTAGTGGAGTATAGTGATGCAAATACCCTATTCTAGTGGAAGATGATGATGGAGGGAGAATCCTAAGACCATCAAACTAGCATTTAATAATCCTCCTCACAAATGAACTCGTTGAATTGTCCAATTATGAAAACTCATTAGATTCAAAATGAACAATTTTATTCATTATTATAAGGTTATTTATAATCCACTACACCTTTGGAGGATTTATATCTAGATAAATTATGCATATGAACCTGTAGCATATATGTCTGAATGTATGTTGATTTGTCTTAGCATGTATGGTTGAACGCACATTGTTCTTTCTAAAGAGTTGAAATAAACTTGAAAATAATTTTCATGGGTGGCCCAGGTATGTTGCTCAACTAGCTGACAAAAGAATCCCCAATAACATCCCTATTTCTCTGTTGGATGTCTCTATCTCTTTGAGAAATTTACCATGACATTTCTAATTTCTCATCTACTAGAGATATACACAAAAAACACATTGATATGACAATTGTCTCGAAATTCATCTGTATTGCAATTATGCCTTATGCTTCTTCATAAAGTGGATGAATCACTATGTACCTATAATGGAAAGGTTGAAGGAATATGTAGTGTGACAGTGATCCAGGTGGAAGTTGGTGGCCACCCACCTATCCCACTTGGACCCCCACAACTGTCTCTTTAAGCTTTTTAGTTTCCTTAATTGCAGCACAATTTACTATATTTAGTAATTTTTCGGGTCCTGAACTTCCGGAGCTGTTTTGAGGCCCTAAACGACATTTTTTGGGAAATCTGGGAGCAACATGGGTCCATGGACTGATGTTTCTCTTCCCAAAGTTGTAGTGCTCGGATAGATCTTTCTAACGAGCTATTGTACGCATCAAACGAAGATTGGGTGCCAAAGTTACAACCCCGGGAATTTGATGTACCAACTTACCCAAAACGGGGCCCACAGTTTGGTGTTTCATCTTCTAGGGTTAGGTTTTTGGATGTTAAGGGTTTTCCATTGTTTCTCAACAATAAATAGGCCTTTGAGCCTCATTGTAACACATTTTAGAGGTATGTAGCGGCCACGTTTCTTCTTAGAGATAAGCTACCATTGCCCTAGCTCGTTTATTTCCATTTCTGTTTGTAAGCATATTTCAGTATTTTACATTAATGAAATGAAGTATTATTTCCACTGCATCTCTGTGTTTCTGGTTGTCTCTGTAATTTGTTGCGTTCCTGTCTAAATCTAGATCAGACAGTAAGATAGATAATGGTACATCTTGTCTCAATCCAAGGGTTTATAATCTGACTAATCTAAAGTTTTGGCTTTCATAATTATTTCTATAATGTTAACATATATAGTGAGAAGCACTAGACATATCTAAAATCGTTCCTTGAAGTAGTAATGGACAATAATGACAACATTGTAAGAAATTGTACCAAAATAGCAAATTAATAAGCCAATCCAAGGATTTAGGAGAATGACACCAACTAGTTGGCCAATTCCTATAGTCTTGGATGATCGTTGAAGAGGTGGTGTTTTTCCAGAGCACTCATTGAGAATTCTAACAAAAGTTTTAAGTCTTAAGTCATCCCTCTATCCTATAGTTGGTCATTATATTGGATGAATTCTCATATCCAACAACTAGCAGAGAAAAGAGAAGAATCTAGTCTTCTTTTTTGTAAAACCAATCTTAGCTCTTTTAAGGCATGCTTACTGGAAAAGTTCAGCTTTTGGCCATTTTCTTATGTAGTTTGTATACAATAATGAATTAGAATTTGATGGTTGAGTCCCTCTTGTTAAAGCACCTCTACTATTGAGAGGCAACGGGTTCAATTCTCTCAAAATTCTAAGAGTCAGGCTTCGTGATTGAGCTGGCAAGAAGTGATCCCTTCAGGTGGATCTACCTAGTACAAATATTTCATGATTGTAGTGGTCGCCAATTCCCCGGGATTGTGAATCACATAAAAAAAAACGAATTAGAATTTGATATTAAAGTTCTTTATCTCATTGGGGATGATTTAATAAAAAAATTTGTATTGGTATTTCTACAGTAACAACATTATCTTTAGATATTAGTTATCCTAAAAAAATATAAGTTCAAATTGTGATAGTGATTTTTATATGGCTACTGGCATTCACCACATATTTTTCAAACTTCTCTAGTATTCGCTATATGGAGCAAGGTTAAAGATCCCTAGTTGTCCATTTATGGTGACAATATTGATTCCCACTTGAGAGTCTAGCAGAAATAATAAGTCTTATATTGAGTGGCAGATTTAAGGAGGACCACAGACCAAATGGTGCTCGTGGAACATGAGTTTGTGTCTGGCTACAACTTCGACTCTAGATCTGAATAATTTTGTCTCCAAGCTCTAGCTACTAGCTTGGTTTTGGCTATGGCTCAAGCTCATTTAGTATGACTTCAAAACTTGTTGCTGAATATCAATTCCCCCTTGTTAGATACAAGGTGAGAAGATGAAAATATCTCTATTGCAATACGTGTTAATACCCGATAATGAAGACCAATATATCTTCTTGGCTATTGAAGACCATTACAAAGAAGTGATCCATCCATGGTAAATCTTTGCTCTTTCAAGAGTATTCTATTTGGAACATATGTCTTAATGATGAATATGTTTTCCACAATGCTCACAAGGGTGAAGATAAAAAATTGATCTTTCATGTGGGAAACTTGATAACAATATTTGCATTTGAGAATCTAATGTGGAAGCAAAGGAGGTGAAGATAAATATGTTGGTTTATGTGTTGTCATTGATTCCAACTGATTTCATTGATGTCAAGGGACATTATAAAGGTTGTGATGACTAAACGAGCATGAACAAAATTCAGTTGGATAGACTTCTCAGAGACCTTTCCAATGATACATGGCACTTGATCTAACTCCCAAGGATCAAGGAGAAAATACATTTTAAAGTTAGGAAACTTCTTAAAGGTTGGCCCAATGATTTGACACTGTTAAAGGGCTCGATGATTAGTTTAATAATAGAATAGCGTTATCAATGGTCGTGATTTCATGACAACGCGTAAAAGAGTTGGAAAATTGGTTTGGTCAGGGACGGGATGACAAATTTACCAACACTCTACAACAACCGTACTTTCTAAAACAACTGCACTTTCAATTAATAGTGCGACAATTGTTGAAGAAAGTGTAACTAGGTTCGATCTTCATAAATATACTTTTGATATTTGTATTTATTGAGGAAAAGAAATATTATTTTTTTTACATTTATCAATGAGTTTCTTGCTCATTGAAGTAGGTCTATCACATGTCAAAGTGCTATAGGTAAGTCAAATAGTTAAAATGAAATGTTGAAGACCCTTAAGGGCATGTTACACCATGTATATATGTGTATAAGAGTCAAAAGATATCCCTCCAAGCAAAGTCAAGTCCTATCCATGCAATGACATCTTCAAAGAAGCAAAAACGATGAAGAAAACTCAAGTTGGCCTAAAGGAGGGACAATCCTCTATATATGGAGGTTGTCCACTCCTCCAACAACAAGCGATCACATCTCTAAAATCAGAGAGAAAAAGAGCCGAGAAAAGAGTGAAGGAAAAGTAAGATAAGGAGCATCTGGTGCAACAATGAAGGAGCATCTAGTGCAACGAAGAAGGAGAAGACATAACCAAATTTGAAGGGCCTATTTTTAGGGTGAATTGTAGTCACACATGCAAGGAAAGGAGGGTTGTTTGTGGTCACTACAACACCCACATCACAGTTGCTTATTTCTCATCATTTGGGATAGAAACTTAGGCCTACAAGGACTCCTATTAAGCAAAGAAGACTCTCTCTCAAGCGAAGAAGAAAAATATCAAATACACAAGGAAACCTCTCACACGTGCGAGAAACTAGGGATGGAATACTGTCACATTAAATCTGCAACCTCACATCAAGAAAAGGCTCGGTTGGTCAAGAGAAGGAAGGTGACTTCATTGGTAAAGGATCTCACTAAGGATCAAAGGTTGGAGTCTCTTCTAGAGCTAGTATACCAAGGACTATCAACAGTTGAAAGAAGAACAAAGTGCCAAAGAAGGAGGATGAAGTGTTGAGGAACAAAAGTGTAGGAAGGAGGAAGGACTTGACTTGTGTTTGGAGGATATTCATGTCAAAGATCTAGGGTTTGGCATTGATAAATAGAAGCTTCAATAAGAGAAATTCCAAAAGGGTTTTCCTCTCTAAGATAGAAGTGTTTTTCCCTGGTAGAGAGCCAACATCTTGTGGTATTGTTTCTTTTGATTTGGTAGCAGTTTGATGAAGTAAACACACATGCATTAATAAAAAGAGAAGAAGGTTAAGATAACAAGATAAATTGTAAAAGTGCTTCACAATTTGTTATTAAGTCTAAAAGAATCCTACTATAACTATGTTGCCCTAGATTATTCAACAACAACAACTAGTTTGTGATGGAGGATGAAATGAACTAGTTCATGGAACCAAGACTGAGATGATGTGTCACTCCAATGATATAGCGATAGTTGGATATAGGTGACAGTGATGTGGGGAAGATAATGACATGACACTTCGTAAGGATGAGACGTGGTGTGTGGTTTTGTCCTTTCGGGAAGCTAGGTGGCCTATTTTTGGGTGAGGCATGGAACCACCAAGAGGACATCACGTGGCATTATAACATCATTTTATGACGGCATGACATGACAACAAAGTTTATCATCAAATGATAGGAAGTTCTATAACAAATGATGAGAATCCTAACTATGCGATCCTAACCAATTTATGAAAAATAGGCAGCATGGAGTGAACCAGGGACTAAAGGCCACAATGGCGTAATCTTAGAAATCCTCGAAATGAATATTGATGGTTGATCTACTTAAAGGGTCCTAGTCGCTTGAAAATTTGTGCACGAGCACCAAAATTCTATACAAGAGTTGAAAGTTGTATGTTGAAGTATTGTAATTTTATGTGGAGCTCATTGTGTTACGATGAAGTTTTATATAACCAACCCAAAGTATTTATTTGTGATGTGAAGTGTGAAATATGGGCATTGCGCTTGGTGTGTTTGATGTGATCAACATGATGATTCACAGTCTTAATTGAATTGAATGGTCTGGATATTGATGCAGTAAAAAAGTAAAATTTATATGGTTAAAACCATGGACTTAAACCCTTGCTATTTAATGGATTATTGATCCATATTTATGAAGGAATGAAATGAAATATAGATATAAACAAAAGCACAAAGATACATCGAAAACAAAACTTTAATTCATTAATAACAAATACTGAAAAAACTTTTTACATGCGAAATGAAAATAAACTAGCTCAAGCGATGGTAACTTATCTTTGAGAAGAGATGTGGCGGCTACATGCCTTATAAACTGTGTTACAATGAGGATCCAAGGCCTATTTATTATTGAGGAACAATGGAAAACCCTAAACATCCAAAAACCTAACCCTAGGAGATGAAGCGCCAAAAGTATGTGGGCCCCATTGGGTAAATTGGTACATCAACTTCCTGATATTGTAACTTTGGCATATGATCTTTATTTGACGCTTACTATACCTTACTAGAAATATCTATCCAAGGACTACAACTTTCAATTAAGAATGTTGGAAATTTTTCAACAAAAAAAATTGTTTAGGGCCTCAAAACGACTCCAAAAGTTCAGGACCCGAAAAATTGCCAAAAATAGTAAATTGTGCTACAATTAAGGAAACTAAAAGAAAAAATGGTGGGGGTCCAAGTGGAATAGGTTGGTGGCCACCAATATCCACCTGGACCAATCCTCCTCCTTTAGGAAGCAATGGTTTGCATTTCGTTGAGATCCTCCATGAGACAGGGAATATTCTGCTGAACTGGGTGCTTGGTGAGCCACTTTCCTTTGAGCAGGAGTTGGCCAATTTTGATGAATCAATACAGTTGGATCTTCTACTAGCGAGTGTTCTTGATATGTGTGTACATGATCTAGTTAGTTGTGTCCTATTCCATTCAGTCTAGGTTTAGCTCTGTTGGTGTGAGTTGTTTTGCAATGTCTGATGTGTGCAATAATGGTGGAGAGTATGGCTGAAGGCAGTCCACATTGAACATTGGGTGTAGGCCAAGGAATGGGGGAATGTTGAGATCCAAATCATTATCTCCCACAACCTTGGTGATAGTGTAAGGCTTTTATCAGAGTGGTTTGAGCTTCCGATGGGCTTCAATAAGGCATTTTTCTTCAAATGCAACCAAACTTTATCGCCCACCTGAAACTTGTGCAACACACGATGTTGATAATGTATCTTCTTGTACTTGGAATTGGACTTCTCAGGGATGTCATGAACCTATTGGCGGATGTGTTGGATGCGTTCAATAAACCTAGTTGATTTATCTCAGGCATGGTAACGTCAATCAAACATATTGGTTGAAATCCAAGACCCACTTGAAAGGGACTGTGACCAGTCAAGCTATGGAGAGCTTTGTTATAGCTATGCTACATATATGGAAGGCTCTCATCCTAGGTTCATGGATGTTTGGAGTTGTACATGCGCAGTATGTGCACTATCATCCAGTTGACGACTTCTTTCTGGCCATCGGTCTGGGGATGGAATGCAATCGGTTTGGTGAGCTTGGTGTCCAATAGTGTCTAGAGGCTCAACCAAAATGTGCTTAGGAACTTGCTATCCCGATATGATATAATTGTCTACGGGGTCCCAAAATGTACCCATACTCATTTAAAGAAGAGTTTGGTAGTGTCCTCTGTTGTGATACTCTTTTTTCATGTCACCAATATAACGATTTTAGAAAATCTGCCCACAACCACAAATACACAGTCATTACCATGCTTGGTAGAAGGGAGGCGAGACAAATAGTCCATGGAGATGGATTCCTAGGGCTAGCTGGGAGTAGGCTAAGGAGTGTACAAGTCTTGCATTTTAATGGTTGGCTTGGCAATGACAAAGACAATGCAGGATCTTATATATTTTCCAACATCCTGTCGTGGTTTTGACCAATAAAAGTAAGTTTGGAGTACGACCACAATTTTCTCCACACCAAAGTGTCCTGCAACCCGATTGTAGTGCACCTCCCAAATTAACTTGGAATGCTTACTAAAGGAACACAAAGGCATCCCAGGTAGCATAATAATGCATCCTAAAGGTGGAAATAGAGAACTTTCTTGCCATCCACTAGCTTCTTGTATGTGGTGGTGAACTCTGGATCATTTTTGTACAGTTGCAACCATCTAGAGGTCTCGTGGCCACAAGAGTTGAGAACAAGAGTTAGTGTTACAATTGGGGGCTGGCTGAGGCAATTTGCAACATGTTTGGTGCTGCCCTTTTTGTATTTAATGTTCAAGTGGAATTGTTGCATATATGTAGACCACTTCTGACGACGATTGTTCTGCAACTTCCCTTTTGCCTATGTAAACTAAAAAGGTCAGTGATCAGTGTGGATGACCATCTCATTCCCCATAATGTAATGTTTCCATTGCCGGCAAGCCTTCACAATAGAATACACATCCTTATCATAGGTGGGGTACTTCTAAATTGTATCAGAAAGTGTCTAACTATGATAGGTCACTATATGCATGTGTCGGGTGAGGATTGCACCAATAACACAACTGGAGGCATCTGTCTCAATTTTGAATGGGTGTTGTAGGTTTGGCAATGTGAGTACAGGTGCATAACAAAGATGTTGCTTTAGTTCAATGAATGCCTTCTGTTGGGACTCAGACAAGGAAAAATTTTCTTTTTCTCTTCCCTTGGGAATCTGACTCAAAGGCCAAGTGATATGGGAGAATCCCAACACAAACCTCCACTAAAAATTTGCAAGGCCCAAAAAGTTGTGAAGCTTTCTTAGAGTGGTCGTGGTTGGCCAATCTCGAATGTCTTGGATCTTAGCTGAATCCACATGCACGCCTTGCACATCTATGATGTAACCCAGATACTGGACCTTACTCATGCCAAAGGTGAATTTCTCCAAGTTGGCACATAGTTTGTGTTGTAGCAGGGTTTAAAGGACCTGCCAATCTCTTTCTGAAGATGAGGATGTCATCCAGATAAACAACCATGAACGAGTTAGTAAAGGGCCACAAGATGTCATCCATTAACCTCATTAAACTAGTAGGGGCATTTGTCAACCCGTAGGGCATGAACAACCATTCAAAAAGGCCTTCCTTGGATTTGAAGGTGGTCTTCTATACATCTATGGGATCTATTGGAACTTGGTGATAGCTAAACTTCAGATCGATCTTGTTAAAATACTTGGCCCCCTTGAGCTGGTATAGAATGTCATCAATCTATGGGACTGGAAACCTATTCCTGATAGTGATTTTGTTTAGTGCCTGATAATCAATGTAGAGTCTTTAGGTCCCATTCTTCCTTTTTACTAGTACAATCAAGTTCACATAGGGTGAGGAACTCGGTCGGATGTTTCCTTTTTGCAACAACTCCCGGATCTGCCACTTGATCTCTTCATTTTCCAGAATGGAGCGATGATATATCAACCCATTGGGTAGAGGTGCTCTGGGAGTTAGATCAATTGAATGCTTGACCTGATAGTGCAAGGGTACCCCTGTGGGTGAGGAGAAGATGTCCTTGTATACTTCCATGACCTTATCCACCTGCTTCTGTTGCGTGGAGGAACCCTTCGTGGGGACCGTGTATGTGGCCACGATCTTTCCCTTACTTTGAGAGCGAACCATAAAGAAAACAATTTTCCGGTCTGGGAGATGATCTTACGGCATTGCTTAGCGGATACCAAATAAATGGTGGTAGGTGGGGCTACCTTCGATATTCTGTATAATATATTACCTAAAATAATAATAACAATGCGAGGCCTAGAGTCATACACAACATGATGCTTCCAAAAGTATGGTTGGATTAATAATACATCACAAACTTCAAGAGGAGAAACATCACATAGTACCTCATTCGTGAAGGGCTTGATGCTGTAGGGAAGGTGACGCTATTGACTGTTGTAGAGATATCATACTTGGTGAAGCCACCCGATGGTGTACGACTGTGGGTATGGTGTGGTCGGTGTTGAGTCCCAAACTTACATCTTCCCTATATACATTTTTAGCCTTTTTCTCTAGTTACCTGAACCTCCAAGCTATTAAATCATTGCATATTAGTTTAAAAAGAGCATATAAATGGTTTCCTAACTATGTCTTGTGACTGCTGTTTGATTTAGATTTTTGCTCATTTAGCTGCGGAATCTTGTCACTTTCCGCAGCCGGAATCAGTTTTCGCAGCCTTTTTGTTGAATTCTATGTTACAGGTGTCTACTGGAGAATCTGGCCACATGGGCAAGCTACAAATGATGTGGACATGGAATGTGTCCCCTTGGTTCAACCGAATCACTCACAGACCCGTGGTCAAAGCCAGTCAAACGGTGGTCAACACTAAGAGTTTTGTAGTGGCAGGACTCTGTTTTTCATCACGAGGAGGAATGCGTGGCAAGATCCTAAATCTCAGGAGGTGTGCTAACACTTGGGGACTGCCTGTGAACCGAATCTAACAGCCACCCTCCTTGGATTTATTTCTCACGGCTGCCATACTGCTAGATTTCTGAATATGGTCATTTACGTGTCTGTCTACCAGCGCAGATCTTAAGAACTAGTTATGTATTTCCTGCTATAAATAAAGCATCCTCGTATGTGTATAGACTAGCTTTTGATATGTAATCTTGACTGTTTTTACGAGCCATCGTTCCGTGACTTAGTCCTTATGCTATGACTATATTTCAATATATGAGAAGACACTGCTTTTAAGTTCAAATCCGTGATTGATTTCTGATTGGCCGAGGTTGCAGAGGGCCCCTGTACACCAAGGTTTTGTAGTTACTGTATAGTTTCATGTTTTCTTCATTTAAGCTCTTGATTCCATAGATGTTTGTTGTATATATTACATTTCTCATGGTATTCATGTTGTTTGTTGTCCATAGTTTCTTTTATGCTTTCTAATGATTGTCAACTGATCACTGTATTCATTTCAGGTTCTAATAGATAGCCCGGGCAAGTGCACATAGCTTTTTGATGACTAATGACATGATGGAATTATCTTGTTCTTCTGCTTACTTGTTTTCTTAGTTCTAATTCCAGCACTGTTTATTTCTTTCAGTTTTGCTTTGTTCATTTACTTTTTTGCAAGATAGATATTAGACTATTCATGTCATTTTAAGTTACCTCCTATAGCCAGAGCGAGTCGAATGGTGAGGGATTGAGTGTGAATGTATAGTTTGATACTAGTTTATTTACTTTTGCAAGTTAGTGATTAGATTACTCGTATCATTTTCGGTTACCTCCTATAGCCAGAGTGAGTCGAATGGTGAGGGGTGAAAATATGAGTTGATGCGATATGGTTTAGTTTACTTTGCTTTCAGTTTTTGAATTGCTTTGAGTTCAATTTTCTTTTTATACAGCAGCAAGGATACTAGGTTTCATAGTCACTAGTTCACAATTTGGTTTAATTAGAATTTAGGTACATCTTTATTTTCTCTAGTAATTGATTTCATCATTGCAAGTTTGAAAACCTTTTTGAAAATTTGAAGTTTGGAAATTATTTTAAAAGGTCACTATCACCTTGAATACTTATATCCATATTTGATTCTTAGAATTACCGTCTCACATTAGGAAATCAACAAGAAGATAAATCCAAAAACAAATCAAAAATAAAAAACGACAAAGAAATAAGAAAACGATTATCTTGCATATATAGTGCACTTCACTTCAGCAGTTTATGACTCCTGGATTGACAATTTATATAGAAATTTAGGACACACTAAATTGACCAAACATTTTGGCGTCGTTGTCGGGGAAGTGAAACTAGGTAGTCAATTTCTAAAAAAAAAAAAAAACAAGAATATTTCAAGGAAAGTAAAAATTGATGATTTCTCAAAGTATGCTCTCCTCTTGCACCTAGTGTGACTTGGAGGATCACAAAAGAGAGTTATTGATTCAATAATTTCTTGAGTATGCTCTCTTCTTGCACCTAGAGTGATCTGGAAGATCAGAAAGAGAATTATTAATCCGACTTGAAGAAAATAAAAATGACATGCATAGAGCAAGAGATTCTAGGGGAAGGTTTATAGCTAGGGCCAAGAGTTCGATTTTTACAACTCCATCTACTCCAAGGTATAGACAAGATACACCTCCATCATCTCCAACTCATACTCCTAGCCTTAGGATTCCTGGAATTCAAGAGGTAGTAGTTGAATTAGGAGACTCTCCCACACTATCCACCAAATCTGAGTTAGGAAAAGACCCTTTCTTTACTTCTACAAGAAAACACATTGTAATCGAGGAAGTAGAATCACCCGAAGAAGAAGAGGGAGAAATTCCTCCTCGTTCGCCATTAGTAGAAGAACCAGAGGACTCTGAAATCTCTGAGGAAGCTATCATGACAGAGGAAGTAGTAAACTGATTTGAAGGAGGTAGAGGTAGAGGCAGAGGAGGAGGAAACAATGGAGGAGGTAGAGGTAACAACGGGGGAAATAGGGATGGAGATAACTCATTTGGATTTCCT
>APFE030788397.1:38157-48259 GCA_000404065.3 Pinus taeda
CGAGGTTTAGTGAAATAGCGCGTGCGTTATTTTTTAATTTTTTAGGCCGCGGGTGGGTTTAGAACTTTAGGTTAAGGGTTAATGGGTTTCGGCGCTTGGTGATTTATTAACTAAAATTAATAAATTCCAAAAATACAATGCGCGGGGAGGGTTTTGAAGGAGTCCAAACACCTTGGGGGGAAAAAATATGCGGAGATGAGGGCTCTTACTAAGGTCCAGGTGACCTAGTAATTCCCAAGGAGATATTTATGGTTATATTTCAACCAGGGGGAAGGGCTATTTACATAGGGGAATTATTACCATAGTTTTAATAGGGGGAAGGGAAAATAGATAGGGAGTTAAATAATAATGTCAGTGGTCAATATGAAAATGGCAAGAAGAGCGCTAAGTCTCAGAGATCTTAGGCTTCAAAGGGGAGATAGAAATAGGTGAAGAAAATATGGAGCCTCCTTGAGTAAAACAGATCTTTACCAAGTCAAATGATATGGAACATGATGAACTAAGAGATGTCAAGCAGATCTTGACCTCTTTTGGGGAAGTTAGTAAATGATTTAGGGAAGAGGAAGAAAAAGGGAGTTAGTCATGCCATACTTGAAGTCCTTCAAATGGGAACTGCCTGCTAACTGTGATCTGTATGAATGTAACACTTGAAAATGTGGAATTGATCACAAATTAACATTCTGCAACCTCAAAATTACCTACCCAGCCTACTTGCCTAACATTTTTTCTTCTTTTTGGTTTGGGTGCACTTAGACTTGCAGACCCAGCTTTCCAACTTTTCTTTTTATGTCTTCCTATCTACATCTACACTTATTTCTTCCAAGGGCCTAGATTAAGCAGTTGGGCTCCTTTGATTCTCTATATATCTAAGAATTTGCCAAGATTAAGCTGTTTGGACCTCCCTTTAGCTGAAAATTCTACAAAAATGGAACACTCTTCAAAATTGGAATGCAGCAATTGAACTTAGATTAGCACACTTTCATGGCCTCTTTCTTTGGTGGCTGCTAGCAAATATGGAGCATTGCAGAATGCAAAGTATGACATATTTGGCCTGTAAAAATGTCCATCATGAAATATGAGTAACCTGCTGCAGCAGGAGGCTAAAAGTGGCTCCACTTGGGGATGGCTTCTCCTTGTGAGAAGCCAAGAACAGCAGGTCAGGCTGCCTTGATCTTCTGTTGTTGCTGTGCTTTGAAACCTCTTAGTGATGACTGTTGGGTTGATCTGAAATTTTGGGCTGCAAACAACACTTTCCCTCAACTGATCTGCTAGTGAGCTGTGAAGCACTGCCTGCTTTCTTCTGCATGCTTTAGGATCTGGACTGTTACAAAATAAAATAAAATGCTGATATATACAATCTTTTATGTACAAAAAATAACACCGCCTGTTCTTTCTTAATCAAAAGGGATCATGGTAATGTTTTAGCATTCGGCCATTAACAGGACCTTCTTCAGCTGTGCTGCCATCTAATAATGTATGGCCCTTTCCACAGAAAATTGAATTTTGAATGCTTGCCCTTGTCCTCTCTTCGTGAATCCCATCTTAGAACTTTGCTGCCAACCCAGAAATCTTCTGCTTTAGCTTTCTTATCAAATATATTTTTGAGTTTCTCTTGCAACATCTGAGCTCTGTCATATACTTGTTCTCTGGTTTGCTGAAGATGAATGGTTTGATTAACTCTTCTCTGCATGTCATTTGGTTCAGCCTGAATTTCCTGCAACAGTTTGATAGTAGGAATGCCCAAAGATGAAGGAAATTTGGCTTCCATGCCATATACTAGCTCATAAGGGCTCACCCCAATGGATTTCTTAGTTGAAAGTCTATCTGCCCACAGAGCATTTGTGAGCTTCCTATGCCAGTTCTTTTTGTTTTCCTCTAACAGCTTCTTTATGATGTTGATGAGGCTTTTGTTGGATCATTCGGCCAGGCCATTACCTTGAGGATAGTAAGTTGTGGAGTGGCCCAAGGTAATGTGGAATTTTTGGCAGAAATTGATGATCTTTTTGGATTTGAAGGCAACAGCATTGTCAGTGATGATTTTCTCAAGGCAGCCAAATCTGGAAAGGATATTGCTTTCAAGGAATTGGATAATGGTGGAGTCATTGGCTTGTCTACATGGGATGGCTTCAATCCACTTAGTGAAATAATCGGTGGTTGTTAAAATCCACTTCTGCTGGCCTGAGGAAGAGGGATGAATTTCTCTAATGAAGTCGAGACCCCATTATTGAAAAGGCTTTTCGGTTGAAATGGGCTTGAGGGGAAAAGGCAGTAATTATCTTTTCCCTTCAAAGATTTGGCATTTGTGACATGAAACAACAAATTTCTTGACATCTGCAAAAAGAGAGGGCCAATAATAACCAACCCTTAAAATCTTGTCAGCAGTGGACTTCCAGTATAAGTGTCCTCCAGAGTCCCTTGCATGGAATTCTTTCATGATGCTGTTAGTTTCATTCATAGTCAAACAATTAAGCAATATTCCTTCATGATTTTTCCAAAACAAAGCACCATCTATGACACAAAACTTTGAGGATTTCATCCTTAAAAATCTTTTCTTGGTTCTGGACAATCCTGGGGGAGCACACAGGTTTAACAATACAAAGAAAATATCAGCATACCATGGGGATTGCAAAAAGGTTTCACTGATCTGTGGAGTCGCCAGCTCCGGTTCATTGTCCAGTTGATTAATGTGTAAGGCTTGGAAGTTTGTTTCGGACATTAGCTTGGCTAAACCCTATCCTTTTATCAGCTTGGTAGGTTTTATCTCAATGTCGTATTCGAGAATGCTAGCAATCCACTTGCCTCTTTTGCCTTCTAGTCCCTCTTGAGTTAATATGTCTTTTACAACAGAGTATGGGACATAGGCAATTACATGGGAATATAAGATGTAAACTCTGAAGTCTTTGATGGCCTTAACCAAGGCATAAGCTTGTTTTTCCATAATCTGATATTTCAATGGCACATCTCTTAAAGCTCGGCTGAAGAAAGCAATTGGCTTTTCATTACCTTGATCATCCTTTTGCAAAAGGACAGTGGCTATGGTGTGCTCATATGCAAAAGAAAAAATGATAAAATCTTTGTCGAATTGCGGACTGGTGAGGACAGGCGTTTGTGTCAAGGCAGTTTTGATACTCTCAAAAGCTTGCTTGGTTTCAAGAGATCATTTTACCTTGGCATCCTTTTTTAACATATTGCTCAATAGCCTTATTAGCTCAGCTAGGTTTGGGATAAATCTCCTTAGAAAATTGATCTTTCCAAGGAATGCTTGCAGCTATTTTATATTTCTTAGATATGGGATTTGGAGTATAGCTTGAATTCTTTCAGGATCAATTCTAATCCCATCTTTTGATATGATGTGGCCTAGGAGCTTGCCCTCCTCAAGGGCAAACAGGGACTTCTTAGGATTCAAGGAAATGCCATATTTCTTGCATGTCATGAAAATTTGCCTTAGATGCTTAAGGTGCTCTTGGTCAGATTTGGAGAAAGGGGTTAGAACATCAAGGTAAACAACAAGGAAATCATGTATCTCCTTGGCAAATGCAATATCCATTGCCCTTTGAAAGGTAGCACCGACGTTTTTTAACCCGAAAGGCATTTTAACATACTTAAATGTTCCCCAGGGTGTGGTAAAGGCTGTCTTGTCTTGGTCATCTGGGTGAACAAGTATTTGATTAAATCCTGAGAATCCATCTAGCAAAGAAATTCTAGATGATCCCACTACCCTTTGTAAGATATGGTCCATTTTGGGCAAAGGATAGTGGTCCTTTAGAGAGACCTGGTTTAAATTTCTCAAGTCTACACACAGTCTGATCTCTCTTGATTTTTTCCTTGTGGGAACTAAGTTAGATACCCATTCAGAGAATCTGATGGGTGAAATAATACCTGCTTCAAACATTCTCTTTATTTCTTTTTCAATGAGGGGAAGAAGCATGGGGTTGATTCTTCTAAGTTTCTGTTTGCATGGTTTTTGATTTGGTTTTAAGGGAATGGTGTGTTGGATCACTGAGGTGTCATAGGACTTCAAGTCCTCATAACTCCAAGCAAATACATCTTGGAATTCTTTGAACAAATCCACGTATTTTGGTTTTTGATCAGGGGGCAGATTTTTGGACAACTTAATCATTTTGAGTTGTTCTGCTGTTCCTCTGTTGTGTTCTTCTATAGCAGCATTTAGAGGCTCCATTTTTGGCTTTTTGGGCACATCATTGTCATCGAACATGTCTTCTAATGGAGTAAGGCCAACAGGTAGAAAATTATTCTGTAGATCAATAAACTCATCCTCTGCTTTGGCTATTTCCTCTAAACACATTTGTTTCAGCTGTTCTATGTTCGCAATGTCGAAAACAGTTGGGTTAAGGATTTGTTTAGCTGTTGCAGTTGTTACAGCCTGCTGATTTTCTTCTATTAGCTGTTGGGAATCGTTCATGGCATCCATGTCAATGTTTGTGTTGGAAAATTCGCCCTCAAGAGTGAGGAAATTGTTAATCTGGGCATCATTTTGAAACACTTGCCAATCCTTGACATTGTTAGGGACCGAGGGTCTATGTTTTATCTCAGCAGTGAAATGGTGATTTGATTCAAAGGGAAGCTTGCATGTGCTAGCAAAAGTTGCTAGACTGTGAGCATGAATGTTATGGTCTCTTGAAATTTTGGCAAGCTTGGACTCCTTAAAAGAATTGAGTATTTCTGTGGCAGCAGTCCTGTAGGCTCTCATTCTACTGTCATTAGTAACAAAGTTACCTTTCATTTGTTGTATAATCAAATCAAAGTCACCTAGAATGGACACTTTTGTAGCTCCTAGGACTTTGAGCAATTTTAGGCCTAAAAGGAGAGCTTCATACTCTGCCATGTTGTTTGTACATCTGAAATTTAGTCTATAGGCATGGCCTTCTGCATGATTATCATGTGTATTGTAAATCCATACCCCTGCCCCTGCTCCTAACTTGTTGACAGAACCATCAAAATCTAAATACCATGTGATTTCTTGTTTGAGGTTTGTATTAAGAGTTTCAGTTATTTGGGGATTGGGCAGACTTAAAATTTCCGTTTCGGGAGGTTTTTCTTGTTTGCTAGTTGCCTTGACTGTTGTGACAATTTCATGGGCATCGGAAACTGATTCCTCATTGATGCATGTTTCTTACTCTAAGGCTAAAGACTTTTCATCAGTTGGAGGATTGGTGTCATCATTAAATAAAATAAAAGAATCCATATCAGAATGGATTGAGTAAATTGGGAAATTTTGGGGCTTTTCCCCACTGCTTACCACATACTTCATCAGTGTTTCTCTATCCAGTCTCTTTGGTTGCCTAAAGACAGATATAGTGGCATAAGAGAGGTCAAGTTGAAGGGATCCTTGCAGTTTTTCCCCCCGTGATCTTGATAAGAGCATGCCATACTTTGTGGGAAAGTCAGCAACTACTACGTCCATTAGGATTGTCTTGTTGGGAAATTGGACTAGAGACACACAAAGGTCTTTGATTAAGCTTAAACACTTGACTTGACTTGAGTCAAAGGAGTATAAATCTTTATAAGGTCTTGTGACATCAAAGTTCAGTTTTTCCATTACAGCTTTGGGCATAAGGTTGTGTGAGGCACCTGAGTCAAACATAGCATTATGCAAGATTTTGTCATGTATGTGCAGACTGACATAAAATGGTGGAACAGGTCCATATGTTGATTTTCCGTTAACTTCTGGACCAAACAGCAGCTCAGGGGTATCGTCTAAAACATTTACATCATCCCTGACCTCTGGTAGTTGAAGTGACCTTTGAATTTGTTGCCTATATACATCATGTTTGGCAAGTTCTGAGATGGGAATGGATATCTTGATTTTTCCAATTTCTGCTTCTAAGTTGAATGGTTTCTCCAATGGATTCTTAGCGTTGATAGTAGCAGATTTCTCTTTTTCAGACATATTCTCTGTGTTTTCTTTTTGAATGTCAGCGTAATGATGAATGACAGTTTGTGGTATTTCTGTTTTGGGAAGATTTTTTGGAGTGCCGTTCAGATTTTCTTTTGAGGGAGAGGAAGGTAGAGGCTGATCAATAGGAGGTTATATGTCTGTTATATCCTCCACAGTTACCTGATGCGGGTTTGTGACAACAATATCAGCTGGTTCTGTTATGACAACATTGTCCTTAATTTTGTTTGGCTGTTTGCTATCCTTTGTTCTGCTAGGTGCAGGGACATCAATGGTCCTTGTTCTCAACTTATATTGTTTGTGCACTTCATACACAGCATAATCATAACCTTGTTTAAAATCAAAAGATTCTCCCGACTTGGTCTGAAATTGTTTTACATTAGGGTAGTTTCGGTCCTCTTCAGTGAGAAAGATTTGCTGTTCATTTTTCAAATTGATCAAGTTCATGTGAGTCTCATCTGTGGGCTCACTGGATGTGGATGCCTCCGCATAGTTTTCTTGGAAAGGAGGCCTAATATCATGGTCGGGACTAGCCCTTCCAGTGTTTGTGGTCTGATTTTTCCTGAAGTTCGGGTTCCTTATGGTGTTGAACTGTTGACCCTCACATGATGATTTTCTTTCAACGCTCTCTACTCTGTCTCCCAGCCTATGCATGCCATTAATGATAGCATCTAGTTTTTGGTCTAAGGCTGAGGGTTCTTCCTTGAAGGTGGTTCTTCTTTCAATTTTGGCTCTGTTTCTTTTGGCAATTAGGTTTGCCTCCACACTAACAGCAACATCTTGCATCTCTGCAAGGCTTTGAGGGGCCCTTTCCCTTAACTGATATGCCATTTCAGCATCAAAACCGTCAGGGAACTTGTACAAAGCAAGATCAGGTGGAGGTCCCAAATTTTGTGGTATTGCATTGTAAACATTATTAAACCTTGCACAATAGTCCAAAACCGTTTCCTGAGGTCCTCTTTTGATAGTATCATACTCAGATAATATGTGCAGGGGATCTTTCTTTTTCTCCCATCTGTTAATAAATGTCTGGTATAAGGCTTCTGGATTTAATATGGAATTGGGTGTAAGTGCTCCAAACCAGGTTCTGACATCACCGGTCAAACTTTGGACAAAAATCTTCATTCTCACACTGTCATCATCAATCTCATAACTCTCAAAGTAATCCTGCATTTTCTTTGTATGCTGTAGAGCTGTGCAGGAATTTGTGCCATCAAAATAGGTAATTTTTGTCTGATAATCCTAAGGCATAGCCCTGGGATTAGCAGGCAGCTGTAAGGGCACATATCTATTAGCCATATTAACAGGGATAAGGGGAACAACAGGGATAAGGGGAACGACTGGAGTGACTGGGATATTAGGAGTGGTAGTGGCACTATTTGCAGTAGATAAAGGTGTGGACACAGCGGTTGGGGAAGTGGATGATGAACACAGGGAAGAAGGGCTTGAACGAAACAAAACTTTAACATGGGTTAACAAACTACTAGGTTGAACTGTTTCGGGACTAGAAGCAGTCAAACCTTCTTTCTAGTCATGATTTCGAAGGATCTTAGGGATTATGTTGGGATTTTCAAAAACAGCAGGGGGATTCAAATCTGGATTTAATCTTGTGTAGCGCAAATGCTTCTTGGGAGCCAACTTCTAACTTGTTTTTTGGGAATTTTTCTAAGAACACAGGTCGACCGAACTTTTTTAAGGTTGGTTTCTTCCTTTGTGGAGCTTCAGACTAGTTTTGTGAGATCATCTGAGGAGGTCCCCAGTGGAGTCGCCATTATGTTATCACTCAGGTTGTCCCTAAGCTCCTAAAGGGATACGGCCGAGGTAACCACAAACCAATCTTTGGATTGCAGGTTCTAGCCCACCTGCAATCAAAGAGGGCTCTCTCTTAATGATTTAGCTTTGTTGATGATGATTTTAGGCTAGTTATTGGGTTCAGGGGTTTTGATTTTTTGTTTGGATGGAGTTTGAATGGCAGAAAATTGCGTTTGAGCAGAGAGGCAAGGAATAGGGTGATAAGTTCAAACCATTGGGCATGGAGTCATGGATTGAGGCTTGCTGTTACGTTTTCTGGGTCACAAGAGGATTATGGAGCGGGATAGCTACACATGAAACAATACCAATTTGCTAAAAAGATGGGATGAAAATCAGAGATGAAAGGCAATTAAGAATCTTTCATCTACTGACAGGGAAGAGAAATGAATGAATGGTTATCTAGGAGCAGTTAAGAATTCCTAAACTGACATTCATATGTGAAAGAAACAACATAAGCAAGATCATTTAAGTATGCATGTTCATAACTATTCCTGATGAAAACATGAAGAAATTGCAGAAATTGAGCCCAGGGTGCAACCAAGCAAATCCTAAACTATTCTTCTTTTCTGCAATTTAGATGGTGGATCGATGATAACACAAAACATAAAAACTAAATAGGGTTAAGGAAACACTTATTGAACCATGTAGAAGCACAGGAATTCCATAGTCACTCCTCGGCTAATTAAACATAGCAGACAGATTCAGAATCCATGCATCTCAACAGTCTTTGATTATAGAAATTATAACATTTACAGTGCGAGTCTCTGCTCAAGCAAAATATCGAACCAATAAAGATCAAACAACCAACCAACCCCTACTCCATTTTTCAGGGTGGTATATATAAGCAAAATATATAAAGTTATTTATTACAACCGACCTAAACAGGTCTGCAGGAAGAAAGCTTTCTAAACCTAACTTATGCTGGAATTAAATGTAAGTACATCTGTTTTGGGCTGCACTAGTGGCAGCTGGATCAAAATGAGTTAATGTAGTGTCCTCTGTGGCTTGGTGCAGTGGTTCTGTCATAACTGTGCATTGAGTTTTGGTCCACTCATCTTTTGTGAGCTTTAATGTGCAGTCATTTGTGCTGGTGAGCCTTGAATGGTTCCTTAACTGCTCCTTGACTTTCAGGGTTTTCCTTTAATGCTTCATTCGCCTCGAGCCCTGAGAAAATTTGCTCTGATACACTTTGCCGCTACACTGATACTCTTTGACATGATTTTTATCTTCATATTTGCTTTGATACTCTTTAACCTCTGAACTGGGTCTCTCTCTGTCTTCAGATACGTTTAAATTGGCAAAATCAGGCTTTTTCTGCCATTTTCGGTGCAAAAAGGGCCAAGGAATCAAAAGATTCCCTAAAGATTCTCCAATATGGCCCATTTTCCGTACCGATGCGCGATTAGCGTGCTAATCGCGCATCGAAAACTGCCTTTGTTTTTCATTCCGGAGCTCCGAAGCTTGATTTTTGCGCTTGCGCGTTTTTCCGTTTTTTGGCTGCTGACATCAGCGGTACAGCGGATGACGTCAGCAGTGGGGTCCTTTGGTATGGATGTGATGTCAGCAGGGTGACGTGGCAGTACGATGGGGTGATGACGTGGTGGGACACGGTGGCAGGTGACGTGGGCCAGGCGCAGGCAAGAAGGGGTGAGGTGGAGGCGACGTGGCGGGGTGACGCGGCGCTCCTATCATGCGAAGGGAAGGGCGGTTTTGGAGTTCATTGGAACGCCTTTGGTATGGAGGCAGTTTCTGTCAGGGGCGGCGCGATGCAATGGGAAGCTGCCAGCTGTCCCGGTGTACGACGGTAAAACCGTCGGACATCGGGTGCTAACGTACCCACACAAGAGGGCGCCCGATATGCGTAATAGCCGTCAGATCTGGAGGAGGTGATCCGACGGTGGACGGGCGGAGAAGGTGCGCGAAGTTTAGTGAAACAGCGCGCACATTATTTTTTAATTTTTTGGGCCACGGGTGGGTTTAGAACTTTAGGTTAAGGGTTAATGGGTTTCAGCGCTTGGTGATTTATTAACCAAAATTAATAAATTCCAAAAATACAATGCGCGGGGAGGGTTTTTTGTGTTTTGGAAGGAGTCCAAACACCTTGGGGGGAAAAAATATGCAGAGATGAGAGCTCTTACTAAGGTCCAGGTGACCTAGTAATTCCCAAGGAGATATTTATGGTTATATTTCAACCAGGGGGAAGGGCTATTTACATAGGGGAATTATTACCATAGTTTTAATAGGGGGAAGGGAAAATAGATAGGGAGTTAAATAATAATGTCAGTGGTCAATATGAAAATGGCAAGAAGAGCACTAAGTCTCAGAGATCTTAGGCTTCAAAGGGGAGATAGAACTAGGTGAAGAAAATATGGA
>APFE030788399.1:0-15364 GCA_000404065.3 Pinus taeda
GATTAATAGTCTTTTTATTTAATAGTAAAAATATAATTAATTTATATTTTTTAATAAATATTCTTAGATTAGAAAAAATTCAATGATACATTATACATTAGAACAATTGAATGATACATTATATAAATAAATTATTTATCTCAAAGTTCTGGACAAACCTAATTTTGTTGAATATTTTTATGAGAGTTGCAAAACCCTAGCCCTTTCAAAAACTCGAGTTACTTAATCTTTGCGGGCTTGTTTAGCTGCAATATAGTAGTTGTGAGATTACAATAATGAGAGAAAATATATGGAAGCATCCACTAGGTTTCCCAATAATATTTTCATTTTAAAATACATATATTAATATATGCATCTTTGAATTCACTAATTATAATAAATTTATTATTACATATTCCTATTCATTGCACTATACATTAGCTCCCACTAATGGCTTTTGTTCTTTAATATAACCTCTGATCACTATGACCACTATAATATCTAATGCAATCTGTTTCCATTAACCAAAAGCCATTATGAATGCAAAAAAACTAAGATGTCCCATGACTTATATAAGCTTTTAGAGAATTACAAACCCTTCCACAATGCGGCCTCTCACCACTATTATCATTAACAAAAAATGACATTGATTAATTTATAGTCCTTAACATACTAACTCTGAAATTAGGTAAACCATAGTACACTATGATCTTTAACACAACGAATTCCAGAAACTATGCCCCTTAGTACGATAAAGACATTGTATCTCCTAAAAAGTCACACCACGCATAAAATTTAATACTTAGCACATTAACTATAACTTATATATACTTAAAGTGGCTTAACATAGTGAAGGTAAAGGTGAATCAAGTGTAGCTCCTTCAAATTAAATTCCATGAGAAGGGAATATAAAAAAAGTTCAGTATTTTGTATTTGATATTAATTGCAAGAGCATTTTGCGGGAGTCAATCTATCGTAATGATATTGATGAATACTCATAATTATCGAATTGGATGATATGATAATGACCTATATTTTGTAGATCATTTGAGGCCTTAATGTTGGTGTGCCAAGCCCATTTCACCTATTATGCTTATGCTTTCAAAACCTTAATTGTATGTATCTCAGATTTTATAAAACAATATGACCTTTTCCACTTTATCCCTCGATGCACTAAAATCAACAAAGTATAGATATTTTTTTCTAAATTTAATTACATGTATTTCAATGTCGATTGGATTCTACGAAAATACCAAAACAGGTGTCTTCCATAAGGTGCCCATTATCATTATCATTAGTTTTTTCCTATTTCCGTGTAGAAATCTGAATTATCCTATAGATAAGTTCTAGTTGTAGTTTTAGTATATCTAGAAATACCAGATGTCTTGCACAAGGTACCCATTATGATTATCATTAGTTTCGTCCTATTTCCATGCAGAAATCTAAATTATGTTATGGCTAAATTCCAATTGTAGTTTTAGTATATCTAGAAAGACTAGCCAGATTCACTAAAGTAGTTGTGTTGAAGATTTTTCTTACATTACTTGTTTATCATTCAATTTTTCAACACATATCACAAATTTTCACTTGCGTAAAGTATTTTTATCTTACTTAAAAAGAGAATTAGAGTATGGAAGATATCAACCGATAAAAATAGCCCAAAAGAGAAATTACCTCATTCAAAAGAGAATAAACTAATAAAAGGATAATAGAAGTAGTGATATTATTATCATATGAGGAGGTAATGGAGACATCTATTGATATCTTAACTATCATAAAAATGGTAAGGGTTTCCTCTATAACGTCCCTCTCTAAATTTGGAGTAAAAATATTGTGCTACATATTTTGTTAGAATCTATTAAATGATAGAAGTTATTGTAGGAGATAGAATCATTAACTGATGCAAAAACATCCAATAAATTTCTCTGATAAGATTGCAACCTGCTAACCATAGATGTTATAGTTTTTTCATATTTACTAGCCTAAAAGGCATGGATCCAGCATGAAAATTTGAGCTCAAGTTAAATTGTAAAAGATGTTAAAGATTTCCTAAAAAGGATGGAATTGTAGCATTGGAAAAATTGGAGAAAATATTTAAGACTTGCAACATTGGTAGTTTGTTGAAGGCAGGCACTGAACTGTTGAAGTTATTTGTGGAGAGATCTAGATGCTTATGTCTTGAAGGCTCAAAGATAATATCCGAGTGTAGGAGTCAACCATGGACAAGATTGTGTGATAAACAAAAATACTATAGGCTAATGCATCTTCCCAAGTCCGCAAGACTACTACTTGAATCGTTGATGTAATTTCAAATGTATGCGTTAATTTTTAATTCGAGTGAGGCAGGTGAAGATGACACTCTACTATCTGCTAGTTTACGAGCTCGAACTAGGTATCAACTAAGTATTAATATGGGAAATATTACATACTGTAATGGCTTCAAGGAGGTTTTACAATGCTCAAGTTTCCATGGTACAAGGTAAGTCTAGGATGAATCCAAGTTTTTCCAATAAAATCACACCTTTAGCACTTTTAGAAGAATTTTCCTTGTGGATTTACAACACTAAGTGGTAAAAAAAATAGTGCTCTTGGTCACTTGCTACACACTAAAGAAACAATGAGATGTGCTAGGGTGACTACTACATAAAGGGGTATGTCAATTATTTATACATCACTAAGGTAAGTTCAATATTTATTCATTGTTGTCATCAACTCTATGTTAGTCTTTATGGGGACTAGGAACTACCATAATTCACGAGTCTTGTCCTTATTCTTAATGAACCATAGACATTGGCTCTTTCATTTTCTTGATCGACATTATGGTTAGTTATAAGGTTTTGGTTTAGTGTTGGGTATACTTTATGGTGATGGGGCCAATTTTGTTAGTTGGTGGACTAGAATGCATAGGTTGGTCTAGTAACATTGCGTTCTCCTTGTGTTGGAAGGATGTCAATTTTTTGGTGGTTTCATGGAGGGTTGGGTGTGCCACCATAGAGAGAGAAAGCATGATTAACATCTCAACTTGTGAATTTTAGCCCTCATCCCATGTATAGGTATAGGAGGTACATAATTAGGTTCCTGCGGTATTCTATCTAGGTGTATTGATGCTTATTGTTATGGAAATAGTTTTTTGGTTTGCAGGAAATATTGTGATATAGCTTGGAGTGAAATGCCTCATCAATGAGGTAGTACTAGAAGTGCAATTCTAGAGAGGGGTGAATGGAAAAGGCACATTGTAGGAGATTTAGGCCATGGTGAGGCCTTAGATCCCATTCTAGCCCACACACATGGAATCAATGACTTAGTTTCTCCAAAGGAAATTGGCTATCTTTCTTGGTAATTACCTAGTGGAAAATAAATATGGTATGTGTGAGGATGTTAGGATTTTGGAAAATTGTATAAATCGATGTAATATTATGATATAATGGAGGCCCTTAGATTCACAAATAAAAAATAAAAAAATATCTATAACCATGCAAGAGAGATCATTGTTTTATAAAGAATGATAGATATGGAAAATTTTAATGACTAAACATCTGAATGGAATGGTATAAATAGGGGGATAAATTTGTTACAAATATTCACGAGATTAGAGAATTATAAGAAAGTAAATGATGAATGGTTTTCTATCATTCTTTACTTGGAATTTTTGTTAGTATAAAGAAAATTTCATAAGTAAATTATTATATTAGTATATATATATCTGTGTGTGTGGGGATTGATTTGTTATATGTAACTGAGTGTAAGATTGGTATAACATATTTCAAGAAAGATGCATTCTCAATATATAATTTATGTTTGCACAAAAAAGTCATATGTATATTTTTATAAAGGTAATCGATACAATTGGATTAAAATTTTTAAATAAATTTTAATGAATACACGATAATTTAAACAAAGTTTCTACAATTACATTAAATTTATGATAAAAATTATAAATTATGGTTATGTTTTTAAGGTTTTTTTATTTAAATAATTCTTGAGACTAAACTTGTTATTTTGGAAGATTAGAAAAATATAACACTAAAAAAAAGCACTTTTCCCTTTCCCTTTTAAGAAACCAATATATCAACTAACAAACATCTATCATATATAAGAACCAAACAATTTATAGTTTCATTTATTAGAAGTTATTAATCATTAAAGTATGGATAAATGCAACAATAAGAATAGAGGAGATTACCAACATTTCAATTATTTTTTATAAAAACATCCCAAAATATAATATCAATAAATCGAATTACATATTAAATTGTATTGTTCGCATGACTGGTGCTCTAAATCCTTGTATAAGGGATATGTGTAGGTATTATGACTGTTTATGTCTCTGTCTGAAACATATTTGGTCTATCCCTTAGCTACATATGAGATTATTTCACTCCATGACTTGTAACACTAATATGTACAGTTTCATATTCATATAGCTATGGACAAAAAAAGATATACCATAATTGAAAATGTAGAAAATCCTCATTGAGATATAGAGAAGTTATTAAAAATTACCTGGTGAGCTAGTAACTTGTTAACTAGTGCTTTCATGTCTACTACTATGCTTGATTTACCAAGAATAATGAAAACACAATTTTATGAGCAGTGTTGAACTTCTTTGAAATTGTAGATCTTTGAACTTAGTGGCCACTAATTATTTATTGTCACAAGATATCCACGAGCTAGCAACAAATGTTTACGGGGACATAGTATACCAATCATATACTATCTATATTAGATAATACTATAGAGGGATGATTAGAGAGGAAACATGCATCTTGGTCAAGATTGTGTGATGTAAGGATTTTTCGAGGTAATAAAATTTAATTGTTACTTTGCTTTTTTAAACTAGCCATAAATCTAGTGTAGTCAAAATATCGACTTAAAAAGTAAATTGCAACCCTCTTTTTAAAGGATGAATTTTGTGTTTAGATATATTTTTATTAGTACAAAAAGATATAATACCAAACAAAACATTTTATTTTATGCCTCTTCTCCGAAACAATCAACATTTACATTTCCAATGTTTTTTATGAATCTGAGTTAAAGAAAATATTTTATTACTTATTTATGTTGTTATTGAACAATAATTTTTATCATTTAATCCAATCCAAAAGTCATGAATATTAAAGGAATTATAATTGTAAAATAATAAAATATAAATTTAAAATTTTTATCAAGGTTGTTGAATACTAAACAGTATTATCTAAAATTTTGTAATAGTTTTTGCATTTTGATCACCATTTAATGTGGCAGGGATAAGAAATACAAGGAACATTACTTTCTATGTATTAGGATTATTACTATTATTTATATGAGTTTATGTGATTTACAATTGTATTCAACAACCTTATTATTATCATGTTATATAAATTAATTTTAAATGTTAGGAGACATCAATTCATTCTTTATAAGAAATCATACTTTGCTTATAATACATGTGTTGTGCTATAAAAACTATCCTAGATCCATCTTAATTGAAACCTATTAAGTGGATAGAGTGATAATATATTTCAAGTTGCAAACCTTTCTTTAAGTTTTTCACTCACAAAAGTGGTATCATCTTGAAATATTTGATCCCTCTTAGTACTTGATAGATATAGAGTAAATATAGATCTAGGTTGGTTCATCTCCATAATAAATTACCTTGTCTTATCTATAAAGTTTTGGTGGAAAGAAAATACAACAAAGTTGTTCAAAAAACCAAATTGCAAAACCAATGTTAAATTTCAACAACAAACTTTTCATGGAAAGGGAATCGATATCATTAACAAATATTTGTAATATATTAATTTTAAAATATTTAAATAAATATCACTCAATGTCAAGTCTTCAAGGGTTCTTTACAAAAATGTCCTAAATATGTTTCCCAATCTCATTATGGAAAAAATAAATAACTAGAAAATGATTCATTCAAATATTCCTCCACAAACTCACACATGTTCAATGAGATAATTTTACTAAAAATAAACCAAATGAAACCTTGATTTAAAATAAATAAGTTTCTAAGAAAATATTCACACAATAGTCATTTCATGGTGTATAAGGATATATATGACCAACAAAATCATTAACCAAGTTAGACCATTCCCTTTTCGAACACTCATACATTTTCAACCACATAAATTTACGTAAAATAGATCAAATGACATTGAGACAAAGTAATTTTTTTAATATAAAAAAACTATATACCTCCCAATAGGACAATGTTTCCTACACAAAGAAAAAATAAAAAACAACATTAATTATAAAAAAAAAATTAAATAGACCCCTATTTTTTCCCTTTCTAATTTTAAATTATTAGCAATCAATTTAAACAAGGTAAAATCTGACCATAATATATAGAAGAGTTTCTTGTTGTACTCATACAATATATGAAAATAAAATCATAGGAAGTAATTCACAATAAAAATAATTTCCACAAACACTAGACTTAAAGACAAATGAATCAAATGAAACCCCACATTTCTTTTCTTCTCATTTAACTTTTTTCAAAAATGATTTGAAACAAAGTAGAGCCCCCTTGTTCTCTTCCTTATTCGTAAAAATTAGACGTGGAAAACAAAAGAAAATTTAAAGCTTCAAAAAACCCAAATTTTAACCTTACATTGGAATGGTTTGGGCATAAATTCATGGTTCTCTCCATGGGAGTTAGGCCATAGAAATTCATGAGGAAATATGAGATATGCTAGCTCAAAAATCCAATTTGCAATAAATGAGAATGAGAATATTACTTTAGATAATAAATAAACATAAAATGTGTATGAATAGATAGTGAAATAAGGTTGAAGGTCGCAAATAGGCCCTCCACCATTCCATCCCTTTGTCACCCTATCTCTCTCTTACTCTCTATAACTCTTCCTCTCTCTCACTCCTCTTATCCCTCTCTCACAGTGTCTCTAAATCTCTCTCTATGACTCTTACTATGGTTCTCTCTCTCTCTCTCTCTCTCTCTCTCTCTCTCTCTCTCTCAATCTCTCACTCTCTTATTCATTGTCTTACCCTCTCTCTTCTGCACTCTCCTTCTCTCTCTTCCCCCCTCTCTCTCTTTCTCTCTCTCTCTCTCTCCTTCCTCCTCCCTCTCCCCCTCTCCCTCTCTCTCTTCCCCTCTTTACCTTTCCTTCTCTCTCTCTCACTCCCATTCTTCTTCCTCCTCCCTTTGCCCCTCTCCATCTCTCTCTTTCCCTCTCTCTCTTTGTCTCTCCCTCTCTCCCTCTCCCTCTCTCTCGCTTGTTTTCTATTACTTGATCTCCCTCCCTCTCTCCCTCTTTCTCTCCCACTTTCCTATCTCACTTTCTCACCCTCGCCCTTGCTATCTCCCTCTCTCATTGTCTCCCTATCTTGCTCTTTCTCACTCTCAGGATATCTCCCTCACACAATATCTTTGATATTATTTCCTTCTCACTCTCTCTATGTAAATATCTTCGCCTCTCTCTGTAAATAGAAACAATGAATTATTGTAACATAGGAGGTCTAGGTCAAGGATTATTGTAACATAGGAGGCCTAGATCATCGAAACAGATCAAGAATTAAGGTCAACACTCAGGGAAAAATTGACGAAGAGTGAGTCATGTCAAGGCCATTACAATAGCTTCATGAACATCTAAACACACAGATGCATATGCGTTCAGGCCTTTAAGAATGTGTTCAACCCATACAAGCCATTATAGTTGTAGTGGCTGTATGAGCTCTGCGCAAGTTATTTTATTGGCTCTTTAGCTTTGTTATAAGGACAAGCTTTTGCGCTTTTTGATTTTGTGTCTTTGCTTTTTCTGATAAGGCTTAACTTTTTTACATTCTTGACTTTCTAGTGCTTTGTATTTTGTTTTCTGGTTCATCTGCTTTTTTTGGACTGTTTTTGTTTTTGTTTTTTTGTTATTTTGTTATTTAGTTTTTTTTCTTTAAATTATATTATAATTATATTATAATATATATATAATATAATATTAATATATTATATATATATATAATCATTATTTTTGATGTAGATGTAATCGATATAATTTTTCTTTATTGATTAGACATCTCAATATTTTGTCTTAACTTTTTTTTAGTTCATTTACTTTTTATTTTTTATAAATTAACTTTAGTCTCTATTTATCAAATATCAGGAAAATAAGTAAAATATGTTTCAAATATATATAAAAAATTACAACTTAACATAAGAATATCATTTTAAGACTACAACTTAACATAAAACTACAACTTAACTAGTATATTAATCATTATTATTATATAATCTATGTTATTATTATATTAACAATTTTAATTTTTTGTATTGAAGTTTTCCATTTTCAATTTTTATGTTCATCTAATTGGACAATTTAATCATTTTTTTAATTAATTATTTTGATATGATAGTTTAAATTGAAAGATGCTAGTATATTCTAGTCTTTTCCACTATATCAACTAATGGAATTATAACTCTTTAACATTTTGCATATTTAAATCATGATTTTAAACCTTGTTTAAAATATTTTTTTAGCAAACGATGATTAAAAATTTATTGTGCCTATTACTTATCGCCATGTATAAAAAATAGATAAAAATGAAAACGTGTATCAAGATTACAAAAAAATGAATCTTAAAATTGAAAAAATATTAAAAGTTGGCTCCCTGTTTTACATTATAAAACATTTCACTTTCCATTTAAATGGTGCCAAACGTGGCTGCACTATTTTTGAAACATATAGTAGTGACTTACATTACATTTTTTGAAATGTGTTGGTTTGGAACTTCCAAGTGAAATGGTCACAAATTTGGCTTCATTCTCAACCAAAAAAAATATTTAAAAAAAATGAAACATGGCTGCATTCTTTAGTCATATTATGTTTTGTGAGTTACATTTTGCAACGTGTTTTCTTAGAAAAATTTAAATTTTATAGAAAACACTAGGGGAAGTCATTGTTTCCATATTCAGCTAACTCTTTTTTTTCCCACAATTTTCTATGATTTGAGAAAATTACATGTTGTAGATGCCAAAGGCTAATGTTTGTACAAAATTAACCCTTGGGTATACCATACTTGTTTTGAAATAGATATATGCAATGATATATAGAGCATAATATAATGATCTGATAATATTTGGAAAAAATGAGATTTTATTAGGGTCTATTTGCCCCCTAAAATAGGTGGTCTATATATGGTTGATGCTAATACTAGTATTTTTCAGCATCCGGTTGTTCCTGAATTAGCCACTAACCACTGGGCTGGACCACAACCTCCTTGGATAGTTGGTCTATAATTTGATTGCATTCCCTGTAAATGTAATGACAAGAAATATAATCTAATTTTTATTTTAAATGCATAGATTCATCCAATATGTTCCTCAGTGTGTGCACATGACATGTATATGTGTTATTGAACAATTTTATAATGTTTTTTGATTTCCAAAAATATGACGGTGCTTACAATCATGTTTCAATGCAAAATGGAGCAAATGTCTAATAGTGATGAGTTCGACATAGTTATTTGTCCCAACCCTAAAACTCATCCGGATGGGGTAAGAATGTCTATGAGATAGATTCAGCAAGATACCCACGCCCACATCCTTGTTCTTGTGCAAATCCATCAAAGTATGCCAAATGATGATTTCGGTAAATAACTTCAGGTGTCATAGGTGAGGCAGGAGGAGTGTGCTTGTCATCAACAATTTCTTGAAATGAGTTAATAATATGGGCGATAGAGATAGGCCAATGGGTAGCTTTGTCTCAAAATATGATGCCATTCCTGTTCAACTAGATTTTGCAATAAATAAGTAAGGGGAAATCGTGAGCTTTCTGGTTCGAGGGATGAGTCCACTAATGATTCCAATAAGTCTGAATGTTATCTCCATGCCATCATTGTCTAATAGCCAGAGAGGAGAGAAATTGTTTCCATAAATTGATAGCGAAAGGGTAGGTGAGAAAGAGATTTTTATTTGATTCAATGACCTGTTGACAGGGGATGCACTAGGAGGGACCATCAAATGACCTTTTCATCAAATTTTCCCCAGTAAGAGTTTTTTTCATAAGGGCATTCCACATAAAAAATCCCAGTGCATATGGAAGATTTGAGATTCTAAATAGTACACCACCACTTAGCCAGAACAAGTGGCTCGTGAGCAGCATATATGGTAGGATATCCATCTTTCGAGCAATAACTTTCGTGTTTTTTAGGTGCCCAAATGAGTTCATCATTTTCCTCCCTCATATGTACATGTGATTTAGTTAGTGCAGAGGTATAGCCCACCCAGTTCTGATGCCATTGTATAGTGATTCCCAAGTCAGATGATTTCCAAGCATTTGCAAAAATGGTGGTATTCTCCAGATCTACAATATTAGAAATCGAGTTTATGCCTCGATCATTTAGAAAGGTAATAAGATTTGGGGGTAGTCTGTACATATTAGAACATCTTGATCATAGGTACATGCCTAAGCGTACTAATGTCCTAGATTTAATATGCCATGCACGATAGTTTCTGATAGTAGGAAGAGTGTGTATGACACCCTACTAGATCATCGATATACCTATTCTATGCTAGGTCAAGAGTCAAATACAATCGAAATAATGAAAAAGAAAAATGTACTTGTGATGGACGACATAAGTCCAAAGGCTCCGGGTAATGAGAACATGCCATCCCATCTTGGCAGCAAGTTCATGTGCAAAAGAAGTAATATCCTTTATACCATAGCCACCCCATTTCTTAGGATGCGGGATTTGACTCCAGCCCACCCAAGGAAATGGCTTCCACTCCTTGTAACCATTCCATAGGAATCTACAACAAATATTTTGTATCGGGATAGGATTCTTATGGTAACCATGCTAAGGAGATCCAGTAAACCAGAATTGCCTCAAGGACGGATTTAATGAGTAAACGCCCATACATGAACCTATGATTCCAATTATGAAATCTTTTTTCCACCTTGGCCATGAGCCAAGTCTAATCCGATATTTTGTAACTATGTAGATTGATATGGAAACCAGGATATTTGAGTCCATGCTCCAGAAAAATTCTTCGAAAAGGGAACTTGTGAAGAGCGATCTCAATTTCTTATTGGGAAAAATATGAGAAAGAGATTGTATATTTCAGTTGATTGGATTCCATACCAGTTACAGTGGAAAAAAATCGCATGATATCATAAAAAATAGAGAAGTCCTGTATTCCCCCACTGGGAAAGATAAGACATTTTCCATAAAAAGTAGGTGGGAGATGATGCAAATTGTTTGTAATTTGATACCCTAAGGTCATCTGTCTCATCTTTCCTATAATATTAACCTACTTAGTCCTTCCATTACAAGGAGGAAAGCGAGAGGGGAAAGAAGACATCCTTGTCTGAGGCCTTGCTTTAAGTGAAAGTAATTGGAGGCCAAGCCATTAATGAGAATGTTGAAGGACACAATGGTGATAAAACACATTATCCATTGAATGAAAGAGAGAGGGAAGACTAAGTGTGTGAGGAGAATTCTTAAGTATAACCACTTGACTTAATCAAACACCCTAGAAATATCGATGTTGAGGATGGATCCTTTTAAATGCCTTGTCTTAATGGAGTGGAGGACCTCCTGTGGGATGTCAATGGCCTCATGTATTTGTCTATTATGCAAAAATGAAAAATTTCTTGGATGAGATGTGGGAAGATAGGATGGGATTTAATTGATTAGCGATGATTTTCGCAATAATTCTATAGAGGCAGTTGCAGAGAGATATAGGCTTGAAATCATTGAAAGGAAGAGGGGAGTCCACTTTGGGGATGACAGAAATGAAAGTAGAGTTGACAACCTCATACATATGACCAACTAACCTACATTCCTCCACAACCTTAAGTAGGTCCTTTCCCATGGTTTCAAAGAAAGCTAGATAAATTTCAACGAACCATCCATTTGGGCCATGGACTTTATCCTTTTTAAACCATTTAAGAGTGATTTCTAGTTCCCCAATTGATGCTAGATTAATGAGATCAATCGTCAAATCTCGGTCAACAAAATGAGGGAAAATTATGGAAAATCTAACAATTTCTGCAAGAGTGGCCCCTTGAGGACCCCTAAATAGCTGTCAAAAGTAGGTGATGCCAATATGAGCCAATTGATGAAAATTATGAGTAGGATGTCCATCCTCATTAGGCATCTTCCGGACAGTATTACTTTCTCATCTTACTTTCGCATAATTATGAAATAATTGTGTGTTGTCATCCCCATATTATAACGAGATAGCTCTACTCTTGAGGTGCTAGGTCTCCTCACGTTCTTTGACAATTTTGGATCATGGAGCTTCCAGGTCAATGAGAATATTTTTAGCTTCTGTAGTGGAGAAACCCCACCCATTCTCGTCCAACAGATCTGCTAGCTTGTCTTCAATGAACCTAAGAGTTTGATCGTCTCGATCTCATTCTCTTTTAGCCCATTGAATAGATAGACTCATTAGTTCATTTAGATTGCGATAAAAGACTTATGATATAGGATCTACCCTATGTAGGTGGATGTGCATGCCAATAATCATTAACAAATTTGATGTTATTAGAATCCATCAGCTAGATAGAATTGAATTTAAATGGGGCCTTTGGTTTTAGAAAGGAACCTGACAAATCCAAATATATAGGGGATTGGTCAGATATGCCACCACATCCCACCCATTGATGAATGTTTCTCAAGGCTCTTTCCAAACTCTCCTTGATTAAGAAGCGATCGAGTATTCTGGATAGTGATGCTTCTCCTACTCTTTTGTTACGCCAAGCTGGTTGTAGCTTATTCATAGGGATATCAACAAGATGGTACTGCTCTAGAAGATGTTCCAAATATCTGAGAGGGGGTCCAATTAGGCATTGTGTCCCCAAGAGTTCGTGTGTCCAATTGAGAAATTTAGGTCCCCTCCTAGATTGAGGTTGTCTGTGTTAGTGAGAGATAGGTTGAGTAAATGATTCCAGAATTCAATCCTGTTATGATAGGGAGTAGAAACATTGATGATTATGAATTCTTGATACAACTTCGAGTATATATCCATACCCAAAAATCCAGCCCCTCCTAAAGACGTATGTAGCTTAATCTTGCGGGGGTTAATGCCAAGTGCAATTCCCCCAGACCTTCCACTGACATCCAGTGCATGGAAGGTCCATCCCGACTTTAGGGAATTTAAAATAGAGATGACCTACTCAACCAACCCAAGGGTTTCTGGTAGATAGATAATATCGATCTTTTGAGAATCCAATAGTCTTGTGAGGTCTAATCTTTTAGCAGGGCTAGCCAACCATGTATAGTAAAAAGAGACCCACTTCATGGATGAGATAGGTGGAGGGTGACGAGTGCTATAAGAACCTTATCAAGTTTAGATTCCTTGCCCTAGGCCACATCCACCACTGCTTGGCTAATGGCGTTAGAAATACAGGAGTGCCGACGCCTTCTAGGCTTGGTGAATTTAGGAGGCGAGATCAGGCCAATCGCAGAAGGCTTAGGAGGGTGTTTCCACCGAGAGGGAAGATTGTATGGATGATAATGACAGAGGATACCGATGCACCAGGAGAGGGAGGATTAATAAAAAACTGAGGTATAGAAGGCGAGGCAGTGGAATAGGATTTTGGAGGGGGGGATTCGGAGGGGATGAGAGTGAAATGCAGGAAATGCTTGCAATGGATGCAAGTGCCATGAAATTGTTGTGTAGAAGTAGATAAAGGTAATGAAATTGAAGAGAAATGAGGATGAGAAATACTGGCAGAGAGAGTGGGTGCAGTAGCGACCCGTGATCTTGTCATAGTAGGTGAATGAGGCTTGGGGAAGCCAAAGTAGTCATGTGAGCAAAACAATGATCTGGTGGCTTCAAATGAGAGGAACGAGTAGGTTTCTCCTATGCAGATGCTTAAGCAATAGAGGTGGCACCATCTGATTCTTGGGTGGGAGAGGAGGTAGTAGTGACCAAAGGGCATTACTTGTAGAGATGGCCTACCTTGTCAGCCCTTCTACAGCTTAATGACACCCCTTCATAATCTAGAATCTAGATTCTAGTGAATATTTTCAACTGAAGAGTAATCTACTCCTCTAGTCCTTCTGTGGTGTCCAAGTGCACCAATATGCACGCCATCGATTTGTTTCCAGAGCTAATGTAGGATTTATGATAATAAAGGAATGTACCCAATGCATTCCCAGTGCAAGTAAAAATGTCCTCAGACCAAAAGTGCAGGGGAAGTCCTGAGAGATGAACCCAAAGTGGACTAGGGCCCAATTGTTCCTACTGGGGGTCAAATAATGGACTCCATCTCTTAAGCAAAATAGGGGCCAATTTTATGTGCCAGTATCATCAGGGAACCCATGAAGTGTAATATTCGCTTTGAAAGCTAAGAGCGAACCATCCGCAAGCTAGAGTCATGACAGAAGGGAGTTCCCTGAGTATGTTCCTCCAAATATAATTGACCCAAAGATGAAGTTGAGTTGTCGAATACCATCTCCCTCTGATACTTCCCACCAAAACATCACTTGCTATGTCCACAACATCACCTATTTGCATGCCTTCACTGAAACAAAGGGCCAGATCCTTCTGGGAGGCCTTACTACACTTAGATTTTTAACTTTTCCCAAACAAGGTGTCGTCATATGATCTTGTAGAGGGTCCTGGGTACCCGAGGAAGCTGCCTGTAACCTAAGGTTACCATACCTAGGGTTTACCGTCAGGACATCAAAATAGCCAAATGGAAAGGATGGCTTCTGAGTTCTAGGATAGTGGCCTAAAAGGATAACGAAGCTGGGATGTGGGAGAGGGGGTCATCCCTATAGTCGAAACCCATGAACTAGGGGTGGGCGGATATGGATGACAAATGGGGAGAGTTCGGAAGTGATAGTTGAAATAAGGGGAAGGAGGAATGCAAGAGGCTAGCATATGTAGGGTGGGTGGAGAAATGGAGTGGCTATCGAGAATGGACTAGGATATAGTGAGAGCACAAAATGACAGACTAACATGAAGGGCCCAAGGTCTGATCAAATAGGAGGTGGTTCTGACCATAACAATAGTGAAAAAATTTGGAATCTAGAAACCAAGACCTCTAGCATGGAGAAAGGATAAGCCCAGATGGGTTTGTAGGGAGATGGCTCCTTTGAATAGTTGACAACATAACCCTCCATCTTCGACAAGTGTTGTTGTCAAGAAATAGAGACGGAAGGATAACGAGTTCTATGGTGTGCTAACTACAAGGACATAGGAGTAAGAGGCAGACCATCATAGTGCACACGCCAAGCAGATAGGGACAGGAAAGTGTAGCTACAGTGACAGAGAAGTGAAGACCAAAACCCTAACCAAAATCTAGCAAAACACCAGATCGGAGCTCCGTCTTGAAAGCTCTCAATTAAAATATTGGACATAATTTTTTTTAGCTAACTCTTATTTAGTCTAAACTCCTATTTATCCTTTTTGCATCAATTTTTTTTTTTTTTTTTT
>APFE030788412.1:0-10985 GCA_000404065.3 Pinus taeda
ATAAGGAAAGGGAAATATTGCAAAGCTAAAGAAGGACACGTGAAAGTGGTGTGAGTTCCATAAGAGCTCCACCCACAACACAAGTGAGCGTCAGGGCAAGAAGTCACTGGGGGCTAAGATGAAGGATTCATAATCAGAGGCATGTTCTAAATCTAAGTCAGAGCCTAATAAGGGGAATGAAAAAGGGAAGAAGATTATTGATGTGGAGCCCAACGCTACTGTCTCCAGCACAAAGATCCAGAAGGCGGAACCTAAATATCTAGAGGAGGAGGAGCATCTCTTCCACTATCAGATGTGGGTAAAGGGTTCCCCACTATAGTTCATTATCGACAGCAGGAGCCAAAAGAACCTCATTATAGCAGAGGTCATGAAGAGGATGGGCATACTGACCACAGTACACCACAATCGTACAACATCGAGTGGCTTCATCAAGGACAATATCTACGTATGAACCAACAATGTTGCCTTCCATATAACATCATGCCGTTCATAGATGAGTTATTATGTGACGTTGCTCCCCTTGATGTTTTTGATGTACTATTAGGCCAACCATAGTTGTGGAAGTTACATTTTGTGTATGAGTCAAGGCCTCATGTTGCTATTGTTAGATTGAAAACTAAGTTTTATAAGATACTGGACGTAGCACCATCTACCATCATCTCTCTGGTTACTACGAAATAATGTAGTAAGCTCATTTAAAAAACTAGGAGATTTGTTTTCTTGATGATATGCCTTCATGGAAAGAATAATACAGTGGGCATGACCTCCAGATAGGGCCCTTCCACACGAAAACAAAATATGGACGAGGTCATGGAGGAGTAAAAAGACATCTTCAACTCCCATGCAGGGGTGCCTCTGCACTGTCAAGTCAAGCATTCCATCGATCTGACGCCAAGTGCGCCATTACCCAATGGAACAATCTGTCAACACTCCATTCTAGAGAATGATGAAATGAAGAGGAAAATTTAAGAATTCTTGCAGAAAAGTGACATTTAGTTTAGTTCATCGCCCTATAGGAGCCCGTTCATGTTGGTACAGAAGAAGGATGGAACTTGGAGACTCTTTATTGACTATCAGCCACTGAACAAGATCATTGTATATAATAGGTACCTAATCCCACAGATTGATAAACTTCTCGGCCAAATCAAGGGGGACAAATATTTCAACAATATTGGCTTGAGGTCTGAATATCACTAGGTACCAATCAAACCCTCTGATGTCTAGAAGACCGTTCAAAGCCAAGGAGGGCCTTTTTGAATGGTTGGTTATGCCTTTCGGGTTGAAAAATACTCTTGTAACCTTCATGAGGTTGATGGATGACATGTTGTAGCCATTCACCAACTCATTTGTAGTGGTATACTTGGATGACATCCATATCTTCAGCTAGAGTTGGGAAGACCACCTCTGCCACATCTAACAAGTTCTCCAAACACTGCGGCAACACAAGTTGTTTGCTAATTTGGAGAAATGAAATTTTGGCATGACCCAGGTTCATTATCTATGATATATTATTTATGAACGAGGGGTGCATTTGGATCCAACCAAGATTCAATTCATTTGGGATTGGGTAGCCCCACCACTCTGACCGAGCTCCGCAGCGTTCTAGGTCTTGCCAATTTCTACTACAAGTTCATGTTGGGATTCTCTCATATCACTTGGCCCTTGATTCAAGTCACCAAAGGAGGAGTGAAAGAAAAATTCCTTTGGTATAAGTCTCAATAGAAGGCATTCACAAATTTGATGCATCTCCTCTACTCTGCACCAATGCTCACATTACCAGACTTACAACAACCATTTGAGATCAAGTTAGATGCCTCTCACTATGCTATTGGGGCAGTCCCTACTCAATAGGGGCATCTAGTGGCATATCGAAGTGATTCTTTTAGCCACACTAGAAGTATCCCACTTATGAAAAAGACATGTATTCCATTATGCAGGCTTGCTGACAATGGAAGAAATACATTTTGGGGAAGGAAATAATCATCCACACAGAACACTAACCCTTGTAGTTCATACAAATGCAAGAGAAGTTGTAGAACGATTGCCATCAGAAGTGGTACACATACCTGCAAAAGTCCCATTTAAATATCAATTATAAGAAGGGTAACATAAATAATATTTCAGTCTACCTCAGCCGACCACTAATCATGGTGTTAAGCACTTTGCTCAACTCTTATGGGCACGAGACTTTTGATTGGCCACATCTCTACAAAAGTGACCAAAATTCAGCCAAATATACCATACAGTCTTGGAGGGTCAACAAGTTCCATATTTTCACCACCATGATGCTCTGTTTTGCGACCTATGACACCTTTGTGTTCCTTCAAGTGAGCGTGCGAAGATGATTTGGGAAGCACACTACAATTGGGCCATTAGGAATTTCGGGGTTGAGAAAATGGTGGAAGTGCTGTAGAGGTATTCCTATTAACTGAATCTTCAAAACGATGTTAAGAAGTACATCATATCCTACACTACCTACACCAATTACAAACCGACCCTCAAGAATCAAGGTCAATATATTTTGTTGTCTACCCCTAGTCGACCTTGGGAATCCATCTATATGGATGACATCTCAGGGCTTCCTTCTACTAAGCATGGAGATAATTTTGATTTGGTGTTCGTCGACAGATTCTCAAAGATGTCCATTATCGCAACTTGCAAGAAGAGTATCACAGCAGAAGCCACTGCTAAACTCTTCTTTGAACGAATGTGTGTACACTTTGGGATCCCACATCTATCATCTCAAATTGGGACAACTAGTTCCTTAGTACATTTCGATCCAGTCTTTGGTTGATGATGGACACAAAACTCACTAAGTCCACACATTTCCATCCCCAAACTGATGGGTAGACAAAGATCCTCAACAAGATGATCGTACACATTGTGCGCATGTACAACTCAAAGCATCGATGCACCTGGATGAGACCATACCCTATATCCAAAATAGCTACACTGGGCTCTAAACAGATCGGCTGGCCACAACTTTTCATGTAGGTTTGGGATTCCGTCCACTATGTCCCATTGGTGTGGCCATAACATTTGCAGTGACTCAGGCAGATTCGAATCATGTCTACTTCGAAGCCAACATGGAAAATAACTTCATTAAGCACATTCAACACATCCACCAACAATTCCATGACTTATTGGATGAATCCAATACTAAGTACAATCATCGACATAATCAACATCGGGTGCCACACAAGTTCCAGGTGGGGAACAAAGTTTGTCTACATTTGTAGAGGGAGTGCCTCATTGGGCCCCACCTCAAGATTTACCCGCTTCAATATGAGCCATACACCATCACCAATTGTATGGGAGATAATTCTTTTGAGCTCAACATTTTGCCATTCCTCGTCTTGCACCTAGTGTTCAATGTGGATCATCTTTGACCATACTTTCCATCATTACTAGACACTTCCGACATTGCAGAACAACTCACACAAAAAAATTTTAATCCAAATTTTGGGTGCTCTGATCCAATGGTCATCATGCAATTTCGGGTGGCTTAGGAGTATAGAGGTTACACACCCAAAAGGGTGGTTTTCCTCTCTCCTCTGCTAGCCATGTGTTGATTAGTCTGTGGGATCAGGTGAAGCCAGCCCAAAACTATTTACTGCTTGAGACCTGCCTGAAATCTGCCTTTACGAAACTCAATTTCTATGCAATCGGGCTTAGAATTCCCCTTCGGGTCTGTTTTGTCGATTCAAGCATCATTTCTTTGTATTTAAAGTTTTTCGCCGAAAAACATTAATACACAGAAAATATGAGTTTGCCAATTTCAAATTTTATACACTGTGCTTATGAAATCCATCGGGTTCGACAATTGCCGATTGTCAATTCAATCCTAGCCATCCATTTTTTTGTGATTCAATGGCTAAGATTGCACATCGTGATCACTTATTGCATATCGCATCGCACACGGCCTAGGGGTTCTAGACATTGCTGATGCTAATTCACTGATTCGATCATCGGAAATTGACATAGCACATGATGACAATCGCCGATTCGAGGGTCCCAATATCGCATATGTGTCTACCTCTGATCCGATCAACCAGATCGGTGGGTTGGGGTTTCTTCCACCTCCACTTAAGTCCTTCCCCTTGCCTTTTTCCGATGCAATTTCCCTTTTGAAGGGTTTTTTTGTCATTTTTAGGGGATTTTGCCTCTTTTTCTAAGGAACAAAGGGCATCTTCTTTAAGTGATAAAATTTTCACCCTAAGTCCATTATAGCTCATTCAACTTGTAGTAGATTCAAAATGAAAAGATCTCTACCATGGGGCTATTTCTAGGAACTTCATTGGAATTTCATTTTTCCTTTGTGAGGACCACATAGACTTAGAAGTCTATCCAAAATCCATTTTGGATCATGCCTTCCCACTAAAAGAACTTTTGGTCTCCAAAAGAATGATATACTGATCTGAGCAGTAAATGAGAGTAAAAGCACCCTCTTCTTTCAGCCTCCATACACTTGCCTTACATAGTGCCCCTAGACCAATTCCCTTTGACCACATTCCTTTCTAGATGTGTTGGTTCTCCTAGGAAGAACTATCTTCCTTCTTGCCTTCATGCAGAATTTCTGCTGAAATGGTCATAAAACGTATTTTTAACTCTTATACCTTGATCATTCATCCAAGGTGGCTCAAACCAATGTGAATTCATCTACTCCATTGAAATTTCATTTGTAATTGTTTAAATGGTTTTCGACAACAATTGTTAACAACAACAGAAATATAGACAACAATTGCATGGCCTAAACTCTTGCTTCAACAAAAGAAACAAATTTCACAACTTTTGAGCACCTCCATGTCTTTCATATGCATACAATTGATGGACTAGATAAAAAGCCCATAAAACATTCCTTAAAGCAAATGGCCCTTCAATTCAAGCATGTAGAAAAATACCATTAGGACTCTTTTTCAAAAGATGAAACACCTCATCATTATCACCATTTGGAGACCAAGTTAACTTCTCCCAAGTCAACATGGCATCACATGCATGTCAAAGCAGTTAACCCTACAAGTTAATCACACATACATGTTCACAAATAAGGAGATCATCAACATCCCTGTGTTCATGCATCTTATGCTCATGCATGCATTTCATCCTTCAACTTTCACTTAAGCACACTGTACTTTCGACGCTGAAATGAAATATAATGTTGTAGCAAGAAATGCAAACAGAAGCAACAATAGACATGCAATCTTAATAGGATAAGAACTCTAATCGTTTCTTACCAATCCCTTTCAAATATACTACCTTTGTTTGCACATCAACATCATCATGTGAATCATCTCGAGACACATCATTCATGGAATATTCCTTTCCATTTCTGCCATATTCTCTTTCCACCTTCTTCAACTTTTGTGCAAGCATTGCTGGATTCAAAGTCCTACATTTTGCAGCAGGATGTCGTTGCTTATGGCAGTAAGTGAACTCCATGTGCATCCTCTTGAAAACATGATTTGTCTTGTCCAATGGACCTTTGGCTCTTTGCTTCTTTTCCTTCAAAAGATTATTGTATGTGGCCATTCTCTTCCAACACCTAGAAACATTAAGCTTAACCAAACCACAAAAGGAACAAGCAATACTTTTCCCATATCTATCTGGAAATTTATCATGCTTTGCACAGTCAAAAGGAAAATGTTTAGAACCAAATTTATACATTTATCTTTCACCTATATTTCCTTCAAGAGGAGGTGAAGCAAATGAAAAAGTGGCTCCCTTTGGAACACCATCAATCTCTTGAAGGTTGTTGGAGTCTCCCAAACTCTCTAGTTCAAGTGTGTGCTTCTGAACACCTGCATCCTACAAATGATGTTTCAAGCTATTGCATTCCTCTTGAATACAATCTTCACACTCTGTAATGCAACTCCTTCTTGGATCCGTTTCAATGTCCTTCATGGAAGCTTTGGATCTTTCTCCATAAGCTTTTCCATAGACAAGACCCAAATAATTAGGCCATTCCTTAATCATTATTGGCTGAAAAATACCTTGTACATGTCTACTTAAGCCCTTTCCTTCATAGCCCATCTTGGACATTAGCTTCGAACATATGCCTTTGGTATGTTTTCCAAAAGAACGAATATAAGCATTCTTAGAGGAATCTGAAGATAAACTGGAATGGGCTACCTCTTCTTCAAGCTGATACATGACTAAAGCTTCTTGGGCAACAAAGAGCTATGTCTCCAACTCATGCATCCTTCTCAGGTTCATATTTTCAATATGAAGTTGCCTCTCCATTTGCTGCAATTTCTCAGAAAGAAACTGCTTCTCTTCCTTCATGGAATTCAACTACTCCCTAAGTATGCTGCTCTTTCTTCCATCCTTATACATTTATCTCACCTTGTCCGTCATGATGAACAAGTCTTGCTTCAAGACTCCATCATGTATTCTTGTAATGAAGGAGGAATTTGAGGATTCACTTGTAGAAGTTGTCATTATACCAATGAACAAAAGAACTTCAAACAATATTAATAAAGAGCTTATTTAAGCAACCTTTTGCAACAAACCCCTTGTGCTTCAAGGATTTCTTTGAGGTCCTTTGGGATAGAAGAATGTCTTCAGCGCTTCTTCCTTCTTGTCCTTCCTGGACTGAGCTATCAACAACTTTCCCTTCACCTCTGCAAACTCAAACAATAGCCAGTCTACAACCAGCATACAATCAACCTCTGACTGTTTAAACACCTTTCAGACAAGCAATCTTTGCTCTACCAATCAAGAATTTTGATATAACCTTCTTTCAAGGTGATGTTAATGAATCTCAGGCTCTTATACCAACTGATCTAAAAATGGGGCACTTAGGTTTCTTGTCTATCTTAGAAGAACTGCTCCCAGTTCCAAAGCTTAAATATTCCCAAGACAACTATGATTAACCAATGCGAAATTAATAGTGCCTGAAATATGGTGTATGCTTATGTTTGGTTTTAAATTGTTTATGTGCTGTAAATTGATTTGTTTAAACTGATATAAGACATATAATACTGAAACAATGCAGCCTGCAACAAACACACATATGACAACAAATTAATATGGATTTCGCCCAAAACTCTTGGGTTACATATGCTTGAGCTCTAGTCAACTCAACTAGGATCTCTCGGATTATGGTAAAGTTATTTTTACAAGCTCTTGGCTCAACTCCACTATTTTACACAGAAACAATGGGTTTAGATACCATTTTATCCCTAGCTCTTGCAACTCTCAGTTGCTAGATCTCGACTCTGGCTTTGGCTCTTATCTCTGGCTCTGTCACTTGGCTCTGGATCTTCAGCGCTGGATTTTTTGGCTTTCCTCAACCTTTGGCTCTCTGGCTTTCCACTTGAACTTCAAGTGACCCCAAAGGCTCCCTCAACTTCTTTGTGCAGTAGTTTTTCAACTCCTGCTTCTGCCTTTTGTTAGGTCCCCATAATACTAGTGATTACCCCATTACTATTGTAGTTGTGTCCCTTATTAACATTGTTGTGCCCCTATTCTCCCCATATTGTTATTACTGTGACCCATAGAATCCCTTTATTGTTATTTTTGTGCGTTTATATTATTATTGTTAGGTCGGCTTGGTTATATTGTGACTCCTTAGACTCCTATATATAAGAAGGAGGTTTTTTCATTTGAATCATCCAAGAATTTTTCATTAATGTAATTTAAAGGAGGTTTCCCCCTCGAATAGGCTGAATTATAAGTTGTTAATCTATATTTTCTATCTTTTTGTGAGTTGGTTTCATAACATTTGGTATCAGAGCTTTGAATTCTAGTGTTTCGTTGCTCCAAACAGGTAATCATGGAATTTGGACTATAATTTTTTTTCTCCAACGTTTCAGAAGCTACAAAAAAAACCCATTTGAGAAGAAATTGCACTGAACCTCACGTCAAAAATTCGGAGCTTTTTGCACAATATTTGTGGACATATGATCTGAGGAAGTTGGTCTTTTTGCAGACTCCTGAATTATATTCCAAACAGGTGACCTGGGGAAAATAGTGACAACTTTTCCTTTTAGCATCAGATTGAAATTTCATAAGAAGTTATAGAAAGACAATAGATTGTAGTTTCCTCTATACATTTTTCAAATCCTAAGGTCAAAACAGTGACACATGGCACTTCATACAAGTTTGCTTTTCTGAAAGCGTATATAATAAGGTCATCTTGGGAGATTGTGCATAACTCTTTCTTAGAGAATCTAAATTTGATCAAACTAGTGGCATTGGAAAGAGGATGTAGAGGGTTACCGCGGGTCAAAATTTCAGAACTGGAAGATCTGAAATTACAGAGATACATTGGACGCAATATCGAGCTTGTACAAAGTGAAGAAAGGTGTGTAGATTTTTTTTAATTTTTGCTTAAGCTTGCTTTGAAAAATTATTTTGAAGGAATTAAAAGGGCATAGTATGGCATTATTATCGGTAACTAGTGCACCGAGGAAAGAAAATGCAAACACCTAGTAAGCAACCTGAAAGCTCTAACATGACTTATGAAGAAGAGGAAGGATTGCAACATGATATATCAAAATTACGAGACCAAGTGCAACAAATGTCACTCCCACAAAAAATAATAGAATCTAAGATGGATGGTTTAAAGAAAGATGTAGAAGCTAAGATGGACAATTTGAAGATAGATTTGAAGAAAGATTTGAAGACAGACATGGCAGATTTGAAGAAAGATTTGAAGACAGACATGGCAGATTTGAAGACAGATTTGACAAATTTTCTACAAGAAATACTTACTAATGGTGAAAGGGTAGTAAAGGAAACTCGTGATGAAAAAAATAAATGCTAATCATGATTTCATAGACTCTAATATTGGATCTAAGAACCAACATATTCCAAAAATCGATATGAGGAAGTTTCATGGCAAGGATCCCACAACATGGATACTACAAATGGAGCAATTTTTCGATCTCAATAATGTGCAAAACACACAAAAGGTATGTATTGCCACTTTATATTTAGAACCAAATTAGTTTGTATGGTATCAATGGCTTTTCTCTCAGAAACAAATTGTCACTTGAGCAAGTTTTATGGAAGAATTGACAACACATTATGAGGATACAAAAAGCAACACTTTTTTTAGCCAACTCATAAGTCTCAAACAAAAGGGTTCAATGATGGATCACATTGAGCACTTCCAAAAATTGAACATAAGGGTAAAAGATATTCGAGAAGAGCATAGTATTGATGTATTCATAGGGACTTTAAAGGATAATATCCAACATGAGGTTCACCTTTGGGAACCTGATTCATTGGAGAAGGCGTTCAGGTTAGCAAGAAAAATGGAAAGCAAAATTATGGCAACCACAAAGCCTACCACTCACAACTATAAAGATGGAAGTGTTGTTTCCCCTAGCCTTCCACAACCTATAAGGTTGACACCACAACAATTGGAAGAAATAAGAGAAAAAGAGCTTTGTTATAGTTGTGATAGCAAATACAGTAAAAGTCATAAGTGTTCTTAGAAGAAATTATTCTACATAGATTGTGAAGAGGAGGAAGAAAAGGAACAAGAAATGTCAAAAGAAGAGGATATACTCTAGGAACAAACCCTAGATAAAGAAGTAATGAATCCAACCATATATTGTAATGCATTGGATGGAATTATCACTCCTCAAACTATCAAACATAGAAGGACATATCAAGAAGAAAAAGGTAATAGTGTTGATTGATTCAGGAAGTACCCAAAATTTTATTCATTAGAAGATAGCAAAATAATTGAATTGATTCCTATATCCGGCACTAGAGTGTCAAGTAATGGTTGCAAGTGGAGGAATGATAAATTGTTCTATAAAGTGCCATAATATCAAGCTATCCATGGGAGAATATGTACTGAGTAGCCCAATGCTTTCCATTCCAATGGCAGGTGCTTATGTTGTACTAGGAGTCCAATGGCTACAATCCTTAGGTATAATAGCTTTTAATTTTCAAAACTTTTCATGAAATTTTCTCCAGAAGGAAAGGAAGTTGAATTAAGGGGTATTGCAGGGAAATCGAGAAAGATAATTAGCTCTAATGGTGTGACAAAGCTTCTGAAAAAGGAACAGAGAGGTGTAATTGCACAATTATGTTCACTAAATGTTTCCACATCAAAATTATCTATTTCTCTAGATATTCAAAAAGTCCTGGACAATCATTCCAAGTTATTTGTGACTCCCAAAGGTCTCCCACCTATTCGTGATCATGATCATGCTATTCTTTTGATTCCAGGAAGTGTTCCTCCAAACATGAGGCCATACAGATATTCGTATGCCCAAAAGAGTGAAATTGAATGTATGGTTGGAGAAATGCTAGAGGCTGGTATAATTCAACGTAGTCAAAGTTCTTTCTCTACTCCAGTAGTATTGGTGCACAAGAAGGATGGATCATGGTACATGTATCTCGATTATGTGGAGCTCACAAGCTCACTATTAAAGATAAGTTTCCCATTCCTGTCATTGATGAATTACTGGATGAATTCCATGGATCAATTTACTTGACCAAGTTGGATCTTGGTTTAGGATATCATCAAATTAGAATGAAGACTGAAAACATTCTAAAAACAACATTTAGAACTCATGGGGGTCATTATGAATTTCTAGTCATGCTTTTGGGCCTTACCAATGCACCTTCTACATTTCAAGGTTTCATGAATTCCATTTTCAAATCCTTCCTTAGAAAATTTGTGTTAGTATTTTTGGATGATAGACTAATATACAACAAGTCTTGGAAGGATCATGTTGAACATGTTGACAAGGTGCTACAACTATTAGAGGAGAAACAATTATGTGCAAAAAGATCCAAATGTTTCTTTGGAGTACAAGAGGTGGAATAACTGGGTCATATTGTATCTCATCAAGGAGTTAAGGTAGACCCTAGCAAAATTAAAGCCATTAAGGAATGGAAAATCCCCACATCCATAACGAATCTGCGAGGATTTTTCGGGTTGACAAGGTATTATCGCAAGTTTGTTAAGAATTATGGGAGAATAGTAGCACTTCTAACAACATTATTGAAGAAAGATGCAT
>APFE030788417.1:0-29616 GCA_000404065.3 Pinus taeda
TTTATGTTTCCATTAGATTTTTTAAATTTTAATGTTTTTCGGGGTCATGATAAAATATTTTACGCTATTATTTCGAAATGTTGAAATTTTACTTAAAAAAAAAAAGAGTGTTTTCCCAGCATTAACACTTTTCATTTTGAGGGTGTTTTCTGGACAATTTTTGCACAAAAAATAGGTTTTCACCACCATTTTTAAAACATGTTGAAATTTTACCAAAGAAAAAAATGGGTGTCATTCCAGTATCAACACTTTTTTTTTTTAGCATTGCTTTTGATGTTTTTTTGAGGTTTTTTTGCTAGAGTTCCCGTTTTGAGTTTATAGTTCCGGTTTCAAAGTTTACATTGTTTCTGAGGGAGACCTTACAAAAAATCATGATATCATCTACGAATTGCTGGAGAGTAACAGGGATGTTATTTCCCCACTGTCTCAGCCCTTTTAATTTCCTCTTTCTGAGCTCTTTTTTGATATATCTACCCAATCCCTCAGTCGTTATTATAAACAGAGAAGGTGACAAGGGGTCTCCTTGGCACAGGCCTCTTGATGCATTGAATGTCATAGTTGGAGAACCATTCATAAGAATGGAAAAATTAGGTGTGGAGATCATGCTAAGAATCCACTTCACCCACCTGTGACATAAACCATAAGCCAGGAGGATTGACTCTAGATAGCTCCAATTTAAGCGGTCATAAGCTTTGGATAGATCCAATTTTATCAACATGCCTAGTTCATTTTTCTGTTTCAATGAATGTATTACTTGTTGAGAAACAACTAAACCATCTAGGATTTGCCTCCCTTCGACAAACTCGGTTTGTTCTGGGGATATTATGCTGGGGAGGATTGGCTTCAGCCTTTTCGCCATTAAGGTGGCTATAATCTTATAGATGACATTAAAAAGTGCAATTGGCCTAAAACCCTCAACATTTTTCGAATGTGCTGTTTTAGGAATTAGAGAAAAAAAAGTAGCGTTGAGACCCAGCCATATTTTTTGTTGTTTGTGCGCTTCCTCAACAACTTCTAGGATTTCCTTTCTTATGAACCGCTAGCTTGCTTGGTAGAATTCAGCTGTAAATCCATCAGGTCTTGGGGCTTTGTTTCTTTTCATGCTTTTTACTATTTCCTCAACTTCCTCCAAGGTAGCTGCTCTCATCAGGGCTAAGTTTTGGTCTCTGGTTACCAAGTTTGGAATTTCATTGCTTATCCTTCCAATGGTCTCCTCTCTATTCCTCTGACGTTCAGTGAGGATACCTTTGAAATGTCCTACCAGTTCCTGCTCCATTTCGTCATGCTAAGATATGTGTTGTCCTGCCCTGTTTTTAATTGAGAAGATCCTATTTCTCTACCTGTGCTGGATCATGGCTTGATGGAAGAACTTCGTATTCCTTTCTCCTTCTCTAAGCCACTGGACACATGACTTTTGTTTCCATAAGATCTCTTCCTGTTTTCTTCTTTCCTCTAGTTGACTTATTACCATTCCTTCTCTACTTCTCTCCTCATTTCTGCCCTTTGTTATATTCAGCTGTTCCAATTCATTCATTTTTTGCTCTAATATTTGTTGATCTTTGAATATGTCATCAAATTCTTATTTGTTCCATTTTTTTATTTTCCCCTTAAGCTCTTTCGATTTTAACTGAAGAGTTTGCATTTTGCTTCTCCCACTTTGGCTGCTCGTGGTCCACCATTCTTCAACTTTAGGCATAAACTGTTGGTTCCTGAGACAGAAGGCTTCAAACCTGAACGATCTTCTTTTGGGACTTTGTTCGAGGTCAACTTCTAGCTTTATTGGCCAATGATCCGAACCTATTACAGGAAGAATCATTGCCTATATGTAGACATATTTCATCATGATTTGTTCCGAAACTAGGAATCTGTCCAGTCTAGAAGCTATTTGGTTTGTTCCTCCTCTATGGTTATTCGATGTGTGTATACCATTTATGATTTGTATATCCACCATTCACTGCTCAGTTATCATATCTCTAAAAGCTTCCATATCTTGGTCTGTTCTTCTTAATCCTCCTCTCTTCTCTGTTAAAGACACAATCATATTGAAATCCCAACTGATTATCCAAGGCCTTTCATTATAAAGTCTTCGAATTGATTTTATATTCTGCAAGAACCCTTTGCGTTCATTGGGAGAGTGTGGACCATACACTCCAGATGGAGCAACCCACTCAGAAGACCCTATCAGATTAAACATACCTGAAAGGATTCGCAGAAAACTAATCCAATTCCTGAATTGTATTTCCTATGGGTTCCATTAGATTGCCAGTCCCCCTGCACTGCCTGCCCCATAATTTCATACCGGATTTTCCATCTGCTAATTATTTCTTCCATTTTTTGCATGCTAATCTTTGTTTCCTGAACTATCATTATGCTTGGCTTGTCTTTTTTCAATCTATCTCTCAAATGCCTTTGTCTTCCCCTACTGTTAAGACCTCTAATGTTTCAACTTGTGGTTATCATTTAAATAGTTTTGAGGTTTGATGGAATACCTCTGACAGAGGTATTTCCCTTCCTGAATTTACCAACGTTTCCCCCACTTCTTGAATTGTTTCGCTTAATGAGCGTCGTCCTCTTTTTTTCCCTACTTTTCCAGAGCTTCCCAATCTGGAGTTCTAAGTCTCTTGCTTTCCTGTCTGATCCAGTTTATTTGCTGCATCTATCCCCGCTTTTTCTTTATATCTTTGAAAAGCTTCTTTGTATACTTGTTTATGTTCCTCTGGGATGAACCTTTCATCCAAATATCCTGTAGCAATTTTCTCATTATGTGCTCTTCTTCCCCTCCTTTCTCTTTCTGAGAGTCTACCTCTATTTGGATTTGTTCCTCTGTTTGTTATCCCTTATCCTCTATTCCTCCTTGTACTTCTTCTCCTTGTCCTGTTTCCTTTTTTTCTGTTTCCTTTAATGTTTCCATTGGTTCCTCCTCGCTTTCCTCATCTACCATCTCTGTTTCTTCTTCCTGTAAGGCTTTGAACTTATTTTCCATCTCTAGGAGACTATTTTTACTGGTTTCTTGTCTCTGAGGTATAATTTTCCTTGCCTTTCTTTTGTTTTGTACTTCTTGCAAACCCTCTTCTTCCCTGCCTGAGTCCTCTGGTGTGGGGAATGCCTTTTCTTTCCTCTCTATTGGTTCCTCTATTTTATTTAGAGGGCATTATCTATAGAGATGGCCATATTCGTGGCATCTTCTGCATCAGAATGGGATGTGTTCATAGTCCACTGGTTGTTGCCATACCTCGTCGTGGTACTCCAGTTCGATAAAGTCTGGGAGGGGTTCAGTTATATTCATATACATGCAAATCCTGGCGTAAGACGTGTACCTCCCTCTTTTCGTGGGTTCTGCGATTTTCACAAATGATCCTATTGCATTGCCTATTCCTTCTAAGATCTCCGGATCCCAGAATTCCATTGGGAGCCCAAAGAGTTTGATCTAGACTGGTGCTGCTAACATTTTCTCTGCGTCTGGGTTGTAACAGTCTTCGCATTGTTGGATGAACAGGCCCGCATTATTCATGAAATAGGGGCCGCCTTCGAAAATCCTTTCCTTATCCTCTACATTTGAGAAGATGACTGTAAAAACCCCTTGGCTCCTAGTTTTAATTCTACATGGCCTTTCGGTTTCCATCTCTGTTGTATCCACTTGGATAAGTCTCTCTCAGTCGGCCAAAACCCTACAAACTTGCATATTAAAGCATAATCTTTCATATAGCTTTTGTATTCTTCGAGTTTATTATTTGGAATCACAAACCTGGGTCTTTTGGATACCCTTGGATGGCGTTTTCCGCTTAGTCTCGTTTGCCAGCTGGACCCTTTTACGGGGTTTTCCCCGTCATTTGCCTTCGGTCCCTTCCGAGTCCTTTCCTTACTTGATTCCCCCTTTGTTATATTCTTGTAGGAGGGGATCTCTCCCCTCCCCGCATTTGCTTCCATTTCTCCTTCAGGTTCGTTGTTTTCTGCTCTCTCTCTTCAACAAATGGCAAAGGGGTTCCGACTCTAATCGGCGCATGCGAACTCCTTCTCCCCGCGAATAATCCTCCCTCCAAAACTTCCACCAGAGCAGGCAGGGCGCAGCCTCTCTACCGCCGAAACCCTAGCTTCATTGCAGACTCATCTCACCATTCTTTCCAATACATTTTTCCTCTAAGGCACAAAGGGCTTATGTCAACATTAATATTAAAGAGTTAATTATAACTTTATTAACTTATTTTATCAATCTCTAAAAATTTAATATATTTAATATGCCTTATAAACTATAAAGTATTTTTAAAGTTAAATCTTAAAATTTTATAAATTTGATAAAATTCAATCTATTATTAAAGTTTCAATTAGAGTTAATTTTTTACTATTATTATTTATTTTTAACTCAAAATATTATATATTTTTAGTAACGTTTCTCAAAAATTTATTGGCCTCAACTTTATTAACTTCGTTGACCAATAGATGCATGCCAAGATATAGAGCAAAGTTCCAAAATGACAATAATTTACATAAACTAGGTAGAAAAAGGTGTCAAAAATCTAGTAAGACTAAGATACAACCAACTAACATCAAACATCATCAGTATTTGTTGGGACAAGATGATCTAGACTAGATTCAGGAGATGGTAGGGGATAACATTCACCATGCATATGCCCTTCTATGTGATCAATCCTAGTTTCTACAAAATCAAGCATTTCCTGAATGCGTCATTGCTTTCTTCATAGACTCACCAAACTCTCATGCATCACCCACAAGTTCCACTGAATATGGTTCATGAAATCTAAAATATCATTAAGATCATATTTTCGGGCTCAATTGAACTGATACAGGGAGCTACTTAGCTATGAAATGATGTTATAATCATCTCTCGACAAGGGAGTGTTCACTGTTGAGGGAAAGGGTTGAGAGAAAGGTGGGTCCATAGTTTCTTCTTTCCCCTGATCATTATACTAGTGACTCACATGGATGCCCCTCACCTACATCCCACGACGTGAGCATACATGATAAGCGTGCATAATCAACACCTACCTCTAGACCTTTTGACATTTTGACTAAGAAAGGGAACACCTCTATTGCACTAATATGGCCATCAATACAACTTGGAGTGCCCCTTTGTCACCCTTAGGACCACTAATTTCAAAGATTCCCAATTCAACTACACCTTACCAAATATACTTCCTCTAGTCGCCACAGAGACTGCTAAGTCACATGATAAAAAGTTATTGTGCCACTAGCCAACTCGACGCCTAAGAAGGTGAAAGCTGACCTCACCATGAAATAATTATGGAAATAATATTAGATGAAAGGGTATGTTAGAATGCCAAGTTCACATAAGTAGATATCCAAACAAGCTTCTCTTTTTTCTTAAAATTCTAGACACATGCTAGTGCAGGAGCATGAGGCTTGGAGGCAAAAGGCTTCGAACTTATTCCAAAAATAAAAAAAAAATTACAAGCAAAGGAGTGGGATCTTTTAGCTGTCAATTTATAAGCTTTCTAGGTAGGATTTGAGCTAGGATTAAGGGATTGAGTGGTTTTGTAATTAATTCATGTAGTTTTGATTCAGTTGAGATTCTCAAGGAGAATATCGACTAGATTAGATATTGTTCAAGATTAGGTAAATTTGATTTAGTGTTTTAATGATCTGATAGTTAGGATGGAATAGTATATATGTAAGTTCTGAATGATAGTAAAAGGATTTTGACTGATTCAGCTTGTTTTGGCCATATATGATTAATATTGCAGAAAACACAATTTTGTTCATTTCTATGTATAATTGGTGAATCCCAAGGGTGTTGCATCCCTTTGCAGTGTCTCTGTGTATTATTAAATTTCCAGTTAGCCCTAAGAATTTAGAGTTCTGATCTCTTTTTGCCATGTTTAGTAACTGTAGGATTTGAAAGTGTACGGATTCCTTGATTGGGGTTGAAGCACCGTACTTATTCCTAACCATTTATTTCATTTTCAATGCCTTGTGTCACAGTCAATAGCAGGAGTTGGCCCTATTATTAAACCATGTGTTAATGGAAGTCCCACGAGCCATAGGATCTAATGGTCACTGTTATCTGATGGATGTTAGGCTTTAAAATGGGTGGACATTAATCTAAGTACCGGACCTGAAATTTTATAAATTGAGGACTTATAAACCTTACCGGATCCATGTGGGTGGGTAAACATCACACAGATTCCCGTATGATAGCATAATCATCATTGGATCATTGATGACTACCAACCGTTGGATCAACATCACATCGCATGTTCAAGAGTGAATGAATCTCACTTGGAGGAATTACGAAATGCGGCGTGTGATACGAAGATCACTGATTAATATCGCATCACTTCATTCTTGAGGAAATGAACCGTGTCGGTGAGCTCACAATTGCAATGTGCGACGCTTAAAGGATTTGTAAAATCGTTTGTCATTGCGGCTAAATTAAGTAGTTTTGCTAATTTAGCAGAATAGATAACTTTGGAGTTAGATGACTGAGACTCTGTAGGAAGTCCAAGAAGAAATTCCACCTGAAGTTGAATAAATTGTTTCCGAATTTGAACGATTGTCTCTTACACCTGCACTCCAGCCACCATTTGTGGTATCAGAGAAGCCTACTAACACTAAATAGGATCTTAAGGATTAGAAAGAGAAATCCAATATGGCTTTCAGAGTTGGAGGAAGAGGTGGTGGTTGAAGAGGAGGATGACCCATTGCAAATGTTGAAGTGTTGGGAGCTATGCAAAAGATGCAAGTGAGATTGGAAGCAGTGGAAATGGGAAGAGATGCAGATACTGGAGATGTTAGTGAACCTGAAGCTTGAGCAACAGAAGATGAAGAATTTCTAGATGTAACTCCTGAAATGAGATTCTTTAGGTCAATATTGAGATCCACATCCAACCCTAGACTTGAAGTCTCAATCTACACAGGAAGCTTTAGCCCTGAAGAATTGATAGATTAGATAAATGACATGGAGAAATTTTTCGATTATGAAGAAACAAATGAAGGAAGAACGGTGATGTTTGTTGTCACAAAACTGAAAGGGCATGCAACACTTTGGTGGAATAGAGTGCAGGCAGAAGGAAGAAGACTTGGAAAACAACCAATTAAAATTTTGAACAGGATGGTGGAAAAAATGAAAAGTAAGTTTTTGCCAAGTGATTATTAGCAAACATTATTTAGACAGGTGAAAAATATTAGACAGAGGTCTATGGCAGTAAAGGAATACACAGAGGAATTCTAAAAAGTTAGTATAAGAGCAAGACAAATCCAACATATAGATGAGAAGGTTTCCATATATGTGAATGGTCTTATAATGGACATCTAAAATGAGAAGTGTATTGTCTCCTAAAACAATAGAAGAGACTTATTAGATGGTACTGAAGGTTGAAGAAAAACTCATGAGGAAGTAGTCTGCCAGAAATAGAGGTACTTTCCGAGAAAGGGGAAGACAAGGTAGCAGAGGAAGATCTACAACACCTGGAGATGGAGCTAGCAGCAGCTCAAGTCAGCATGCACCCACAAGAGGTGATGCAAGTGGTAGAGGGATAGGTAGAGGAAGAGAAGTTAGATGTTATAGATGTAACAAGCTTGGACACAAAGCTTATGAATGCCCAGAAAATATAGGAACGAATTAGAGGAATGCAATTGTTGCAAAAACTAAAGAGGAAGCAACAAAGGTAATAGACGAAGAGAATGTACCAGACAAAGGGGAATCTTTGGTAGTCAACAAAATTTGTTAAAAGCAGCTAAGGAAATTATTGAACCAGCACAAAGGAAAACCTTGTTTGGGATTGTGTACAAGGTTCAAGGGAAGTGTTGTCAGATGATAATAGACAATGGCAGTACAGATAATTTGGTCACCACAGAAGTGGTGGAGAAGTTGAAATTGAAAACAAAGAAACATCCAATACCTTATAAGGTGTCATGTCTTCAAAAAGGATATCAGTTGGTAGTGAATGAGCAATGTGAAGTGGGGTTGCAGTTGGGAAAATACAAAGAAGAAACTCTATGCGATGTGATGCATATGGATGTGTTTCATATGTTGTTGGGTATACCATGGCAGTATGACAGAGGATCTATGCATGATGGAAATTAGAACACATATAAATTCAGCAAAGATGGTGTCAATCATACATTGCTGCCAATAGAAGAAGAGGCTACATCAAAGAAACCCAATTCAAAGACCCTTTTGCTGAGTTGAAAGGAGTACTTACCACAGATGGAAGAATATGAGGTATGTTTTGTGTTTGTTTGCAAACCCAAGGTAATAATTGCTTCCACAAAAGTTTCTGATTTACCCATTGAAATTCAAGAGATGTTCGAAAACTATTGTGATATTATTGTAGATGATTTGCCTGATGAGTTACCACCCCTTAGAAAAATCATTCATCACATAGATTTGATTCCAGGAGCAAATATACCTAATAAAGTAGCTTACAGGATGGCTCCCATAGAGAATGAAGAGATCAAGAAACATGTTCAGGAATTATTAGAGAAGGGATTGGTTAGAAAGAGTTTGATTCCTTGCAGAGTGCCTACAGTGTTGAGCGCAAAGAAAGATGGAGGCTTGAGAATGTGCACTGACTTGAGAGCAATCAATAATATGACAATCAAGTACAAATTTCCTTTACCTAGAATCGAAGATTTGATGGATTGTTTGAGTGGAGCTAGATATTTTATAAAGTTAGATTTTAAAAGTGGTTATCATCAAATCATAATTAGAGAGGGAGATGAGTGGAAAACTGCTTTTAAAACCAATGAAGGATTGTATGAATGGATGGTAATGCCTTTTGGATTGTCGAATGCCCCTAGTACATTTATGAGATTTTTTTTTTTTTTGCTAAAGCAAGAGACTGTCCTTCTAATTCATTATCCAAAAGATAAAGTTACAACATTTACAAAAAGCATTTAAGCTTTAAGGACATAGGGAAATCGATTGTTCTGATCTAGAATGACCTTCCCCTCAGCAAGTAAAAAGCTAACCTTACAAATAAACCCAAGGTTAGATAAAAGGAAGTTTGAACAAAAATATAATACCAAAAACTCTTATTGCAAGGATTCGAAAGGTGTGAAAGTATTGTAGGCCCCACAAAGCTGCACATCCAAACCTTACCGTTGATTCCACCAACGAAATCGGATGGCACAGAACAATATCACAACGCCAAGCTGATTGAAAGATAAGCCGCGATGGGGGGTGGTATTTCTGACCATTCCAAGGCACGCGTCAGGATTCAGTGGAATCGCTCCCACAATCCCAATACCATTTACAACTACGAAGCCTCGCAATCACCCGGAAACCACTATGTGTTTGGTTTTCTCCTTCGTAAGAGAAATATAATAAAATAGTTGCCGTCCGAAAGAACCACGCACCCTGCTTGCGAGAGAACACCTCAAAATTGGTTTTTGAGACTATCGCAGACTGAGGAAAGGCCTTAGTGCTACGAATTGACGAAGAAAGGAGATAGGACAACTCACGCTCTGGTGAAGAGTGATCGGTTTGAGCATGCCCTTCATCCAGGAACCGACTGAAGTATCGAGAATCAAATTGCTTAGAAACCTTCATTCCGTACCATTTAATCTGGCCCAATATTTGAAAATCTCTTTATCCTCTGTTGCTTGTTCATTGTAGAGAGATTTAAATATGCTCTGAGGTGTCTCCTGCCACTTCAGCTCCGTTCTACACTATGAATTTATCACACCTTGATTGGCCAAAGTGTTCACTAACTTATTGGCTTTTCTTCAAACATGGTTAAAACTAATAGTTCAAAGACTCAGAAGATGAATTTGAATTCTCTGATACACCTAAATTAGTCTCCAGCGTTTTGAAACCGTCTCTGGCGTTGTTCCACAATTGATTCTTTTAACTGCGTTGATAGAGATCTCTGAATCTGCTTCGACAATGACATTGGAGCAATGTCTTAGTTTCAGAAGCTCTAAACAATGTTCCAAGGCCATTAATTTAGCCATATTGTTGGTGTCAAAGCCTAAATGGCAATGGAAAACAAAGATGATGTTCCCTTCTTCATCTCTTAAAACACCTCCATAACCTCTGTTCCAGGGTTGCCTTTTGAAGCACCATCAATATCGCATTTTAGATAATCTTTCGGTGGAGGATGCTAGAAATTCTTCTTTGTATCCATATCTTTTTCCTTTCTACCCTGTTCATGGGGACTGATCTCATGCAAACCCAGTTGCATGAGAGTTTTCAACTCATATTTAGTAGGAGGATTCTTGGGATGGTTGCGGAAAGTGGTGCTAATTGTCTCCTTAATTTTCTTCAGATCAGGTCTAATAGGTGAAGAGAGATAGTTTGTTCACCCTTGAAAATTCTTTTATTCCTTTCTTTCCAAACATTCCAGATAATGAAGCTTGGCATGAAGGCCCAGGCCAAATTAAGGAGTTCATTTTCTGAAAAGTCCTTCTCCACTTGTTTAGGGTGTTAATAATACTTTCTTTATCTCTGTTTGTCTGTTAGAAAAATGTGGCAAAGGAATACCACAACCAGTTGGTGAATGTGCAGCTGTTGAGAATGTGTTCCATTGTTTCATCTTGGGCTTCACATAACTGACATCTAGAGTGCCCAATAACTCCCCTTTTTCTGATATTGTCCCAAGTTAAGATTTTCTTGTGATGGACTAACCACACAAATAGCTTGATCTTCATCCACCCTTGATGGCTCCAAAGTTGTTGCTAGGATTTGTCTGGAACACATGAATCAAGGTTCAGGCTTATCCTCTTTGCTTCCCTAAGATTAAAGGTGCCTTCTTTATTGAGGCCCCATCTTAATTGATTCCGTCCCTATGATACCAAGGTTTCCCTTTGTTTTAAAATACCCATAAGCGCCTCTATTTTTTTTTTATAGGACTCTCATCTCTGCAGTCTATGATTCTCTAGTTTCTCCATTTTCTAGTGTCGTGAGGAAGATTCCAGAAATCTTTAACTTTGATTAATCCTTGGGAGTTAGTTTCTTACTATAGGCTCATAAAATCCTCTGTTAACAACATTGGTTCTTGTTTCCATTTATCTTCCCAGAAGAGAGCAAGATCTCCTTCTCTAATCTCCTAGAAACTGTTGTTTTGAACTAGGCTTCTGTCTTCCTAGGCTTTATTCCAAATTTAGGAGCCTTTTATGTTCCCCGACGTTCTGATAAGATCTTTTTTTTGCTAGGAGCATGCATATTTTTCTTTCCATGTCATGGCCCATTGAGCTTCAGGTTCTTTAACCCATCTCCACTAGAGCTTTGTTCCCTAAACTTTACTTAGAATCTCTTGATCATCTAAGCCTAGGCCCCCGTGACACTTGGGTTTGCAGATTTTTTCCCAAGAGACTAGAGTCCATTTCTTCCTTGTTTCCTCTTTTCCCCAAAGGAAATAACTCTGAATATTGCTGAATTGTTGTAACACTCCTTTGGGGGCTGGGAGCAATGATAAAAAGAACACAGGGATAGATTGCAGAATATCCTTGACCAGAATCAACCTACTAGCAAGGTTCCGTGATCTGAAAGTCCATTTTTTAAATTTGTCTTGCATCTTGTTGAGCACCGGCTCCCAAATACTTTTGTGCGGTGCTCTAGATATGAGGGGTATGCCCAAATATTTATAAGGTAGGAAATCCCTTTGGAAGCCCAAAATTCTGGAGATATTTCTATGAATGGCAATGTTAGTATTAAAGAAAAAGATTTTAGATTTAGAGAGATTGACTTCCATACTTGACGCCAAGGCAAAATAAATTAGGATTTTTTTGTAAGCTAAGGCTTCTTTGACTATAGGAATTCCTTGCAGCATAGTGTCATCCACAAATTGTTGATGAGTCATTGCCTGACCATTCTCCATTAACTGAAGGCCCTTAATTATTCCCATAGCTTTGGCCTATTTAATGGACCTGCTTAGACCTTCCATCATGATGATGAAGAGAAAGGGAGAGAGAGGGTTTCCCTGCCTTAGACCTCTAGAGGGAGTGAAGATTCCTGAGGGTGAACCATTCACTAAAATCAAAAAGCTGGAAGAAGTAACCAGAGCCATAACCCATCTGATCCAGTTGTGATCAAACCCAAACATAGAAAGGACCTTCTTGACATAGATCCATTTCACCTTGTCATAAGCTTTGGAAATGTCTAATTGCATGATCATACCAGCCTATTTCTTGCTGGTTAGCATGTGCACTACTTCATGAGCTTGAATAATGTTGTTTAGGATCTGTTTTCCTTCCACATAACGAGATTGTTCCCCAGAAATTAAAGAAGGAAGTATAGGTTTGAGTCTACTAGCCAGCACCTTGGATATAATTTTATAAACCACAATGCATAAGCAATGGGTCTGAACTTATTAGTAGTCAGAGCTGAACCCTGTTTGGGAATCAGGGAGATGAAGGAGGTGTTGAGGGCTTTCAGAATAGTTTTGTTTCTTCTAGAGTCCTCCACCACATTTAGAATATCTTGTTTGACAATGTTCCAGCATGCCTTAAAAAATTCTACATTGAAACCATCTCGTCGTGGAGCTTTGCTATTTTGCATGTATTTAATAACTTCACTAATCTCATCTTCAGCTACTGGTTTATTCAGGTTAAAATTGTCCTCTCTAGACACTAGCTTAGGGATGTTTTTTGTAATTTCCTTGATGTATTGCTCTATGTTTAGATTAATTTCGTCAATGATGCCTCTGAGATTCTGCACCAACACTGTTTCAATACCCTTATGAGAGGTCTGAAGCTCTCCATTTTCATTCAGTATTGAAGAGATTCTATTGTGAGCTCTATTGGCCATGGTGGATCTATGGAAAAATCTGGTATTACGTTCACCTTCTTTGAGCCACTGAACTCGAGACTTTTGTTTCCAAAATATTTCCTCTTGTTTGCATAATGTCTCCCATTCCTGATGGTATTTATCAACTTGTTCACTTTTGACTTTATCAAAACCATCTATGATTAGTGCTTGATTGAGTTCTTGGAGTTTGATTGCCACTGATTTTTATTCACAAAAATGTTTCCAAACTCCTTCTTGTTCTATTCTTTGAGCCTGAGTTTTATGTGCTTGAGTCTCTTATGAAGGAGAAACATTATAGTGCCTTGTATCTACAAATCTTCGGACCACCATTTTTCTATATTACTGATGAAATTTGGGTGGAGAGCCAAATATTCTGGAATCTGAAGGGTCTATTCATGGGAGAATTAATCCCTTTGATTTCTAATTGAATCGGTCAGTGATCTGAGCCACCAAAGGGGAGAACACTAGTAGTAATTTCTCTATTTGTAATCATAAGCTCCTCTGATAACAAAAATCTTTCTAATTTGGAGGTGACCTGTGCCTCCCCTCCTCTTTTATTATTCCATGTGAAACAACCATTGTCCGTTTTAGAGTTCACTAGTTTCATATCATCTGTGAAGGTTTGGAATGCTATTGAATCTTTATTTAGCAGTCTAGTACCCCCTTTTTTTCTGAAAGAGATTTAATCATGTTGAAATCTCCTCCCATGACCCAAGGAATTTCTTCATGTCTACTTCTAAGATCAACCAGGGATTCAAGAAACCTGAGCTTTTCATCTATTCTTTAAGGCCCATAAACGCTAGTGCCCAAGAAGGTATCTGACACCCCATCTGGTTGAAAAATTATTGATAAGTAATTTCTAGATGCCTCTGCATCTATTATGCTGACTTTTAGAGGGTTTCATAGAGTTAGGATACCTCCCACTGTGTTCTCTTCTTTAACTTCAAGAAACTCAAATATGTTAAGCCATTTTCTGTGGATCTACTTTAATTTCTGAATAGAGCATTTTGTTTCTTGAATGAAGATAATGTCTGGTATTACTAGTTTCATTCTGTTACTTAGCATTCTTTGTTTTCTTTTACTACCTAGAGCTCTGATGTTCCAAGATATGAACTTCATAATTAAATATTTGTAAAGGAGTAACTAGTCAGGTCTTTCATCTTACTTGAATCTATCATTAGCTTTCCACACTCCATTAGGAGCTCGTTTTACTTTTTTCTTCCCCTCTACTTTCTTGGATATCTAGTCGCTAATATTGGAGTTGATTTCATAGTTTTTACACCTCGGTGCTCTTGCTTGTGAATGTTTTTACCTTTATCCAACCCTCTTTCCCGAGCTTTCCATAAAAACAGCTACTGTATTCTGTTACAATCTTCTTGAGGTAGAGAGTCTATACCTCCCTTGGTTCCTTGCATCAAGAATCCTTTTACATCTAGGTTCTCCTTATCAAGTATTTCCAGTAGTTCCTGATCTTCTAGATCTATTTCACTTTGGGTCATTTCCTAGTCCAACTCCATTTCTATTTCAATCATCATTGGCTCTTTTCGATAAACAGTATCTGGAAAATGTTTATTGTCTTCTTCCTTTTCTTATTCATTAGGACCTTTCTCCTGAGACTGGTTTTCACTCACGATTTATTCATTCTCTTCCAACACTTGAAACTTGTTCTAACTCTTCTTTTGCACCTCATTGTATTGTTTCTTTGGCCCCTTTTTTCCGACCTTCCCTTTACTTTTCACTTTTTGAAAGCTTTCAATCTCTTTAATTGTATTATTTTTCCCTTTATTCTATATTTTACCAAGAGGGCAGTCTCTGAACAAATGTCCATGCTCATGGCATCTACAGAATCTGAATGGGATATGCTCATAGTCCACTGCCTGCACCCGTTCTTCATCAAAAAATTCCAAGATTACTTCATCCAGAAGAGAACCTGATAGATCCATTTCCACACATATTCTTGCAAAGGAGGTGTATTTTCCCTTTCTTCTGGCTTCAGAAGTTTTAATGAAACGTCCTAATTTATTGCCAATGGTAGTTAATGATTCTGTTTTCCAATAATCCAGAGGTAGAGAATAGAACCTTGCCCAAACTGAAGTGAAGGTTTCCCGCTCTGGAATGAAGTTCATCTTCCAAGGCCTTATATAGAGACTAGCTGCTGCATAAAAGTAGGGTCCTCCTTCAAATATTTTGTCTTTGTCTTCAATGTTTGAGAACACTACTATGAAGAATCCCTTTTACCCAAGATGTATGTCGATGCTTCCTTTGGGTTTCCAGTGATACTTGATCCACATCTGTAAAGATTTTTCAGTGGGCCAGAGTCCCATGAATTTATAGATAATGGTGTAGGTTCCCATGTGTTCCCTATGCACCTACAGAGCAGGATCATTTAATATTATTCTAGGAATGATTTCTACTTTCAGTTTCTAGGATCCCTTTTGTTTTTTGTCTCTTACACCCTTACTTTTGTCTTCTCCCTCCATATCCTTTATGCTACTGTTTTCCTTGGTTTTGTTCCCTTATGTTTCCTTTTCCTTATCTTTGTTCATACCATCCACAAAACTTTTGCTGTTGATTATCGATGATTTTCCTTTTCCAGCTGTTGTGTCTTTGTAGGAGGGAGTTGAGCTCCCTCCTCATGTGGCCTCCATTAGAAATGAATACCTGCACCGTTCTGAAACCCTATTTAATCGCTTCCATCGAGCTCTTGCCTCACCTGTTGGAGCAAGTGTTTTCCTGATCACATTTATGAGACTTATGTATGAGGTTCTGAAGGAATTTATTTGTAAATTGGTAATAGTATATATGGATGATATATTAGTTTACAACAGATCTAAGGAGGAACACGTGAGACATCTGAATTGTGTCTTACAGAGGCTATAACAAGAAAAGTTACTATTAAATTTAAAGAAATGTTCATTCATGAAGGAGGAGTTGGTGTATTTGGGCTTTGTTGTTTCTATTGAGGAGTTAAAGATGGATCTAGAGAAGATCAAGGCTATCATGGAGCAGCCTTCACCAAAAAGTGTCTTTGAGGTAAGAAGTTTTCACGGTCTTGCTAGTTTTTACAAGAAATCCATAAGTAATTTTAGTAAGATTAATGCTTCAATTATTGACACAATAAATAAGGACAGACAACCATTTAAATGGACTGCTAAAGCAGAAAAGATCTTCTAGTTGTTGAAGAGAAAGATTACTAAGGAACCTATTTTGATTTTGGCTGATTTTAATAAACCTTTTCAAGTGAAGTGTGTTTCCAGTGGGGAAGCCATTAGAGCTATTTTGAGTTAGGAGGAAAGATCTATAACTTATTTTAGTGAAAATTTGAATGAGACCAAGAAGAAATATTCTTCTGATGACAAAGAGTTTTATGTAGTGGTGCAATCTTTGAAGAAGTGGAGACATTACTTGATGTCCAAGGAGTTCATACTGTATTTGGATAACCATGCATTACAATACATTATGCAATAGCCAAAGCTTAACCAAAAGCATGCAAAATGGGTAGAATACTTGCAAAGTTTTAATTCTGTATTAAAACATATAATTGGTCAATTAAAAAAACAAGCAGATGCCTTAAATATAAAAAGAATTTTTGTTCAAGAAAGTCAAATTCAAGTGTTAGGTTTTGATTTTCTTAAAGAGTTATATGAGAAAGATATAGATTTTAAAGAGGCATTTGAAGCTTGTAGAAATCTTGTTTTGTTGGACAGAAGCAAGTGGCTGGATTATTTCCTTCAAGAAGGACTTTTTTTTAAAAGAAATCAATTGTGCATACCAAGTTGTTCTATGAGGGAGAATTTGATCAAGGAGAAACATAATGGAGGACTTGGAGAGCATTTTGAAGTAGACAAAACTTATGAACAAATGAATAGGTTTTATTTTTGGCCGAAAATGAGGTCTGAAGTAGAAAGCTACATGAAAAATTGTAAAGTTTGTTAGGACACAAAGGGAAGGAGTCAAAACACAGGTTTCTATGTTCCAGTAACTATTCCAGATAGGCCTTGGGATATGGTAAGTATGGACTTTGTTTTTGGTTTACCAAAAAATCAAAGAGGAAGTGATTCAATTTATGTAGTAGTTGACAAATTTTAAAAAATGGCACATTTTATTCCATGTTATAAAACCAGTGATGCTACTCATATTGCTAATCTATTTTTTAAGGAGATTGTAAGATTACATGGGTTACCTAAGAGCATTGTTTCAAGCAGAGACACCAGATTTTTTAGTCTTTTTTGGAGGACATTATGGAAGAAGCTTGGAACAAAATTAATTTTAAGTTATGCTTATCATCCTCAGACTGATGGATAGACTGAAGTTGTAAATAGAAGCTTAGGTAATCTTTTGAGAAGTATGGCAGGTGAACATCCAAAATAGTGGGATCAAGTATTGGCACAGGCAGAATATGAATATAATGATTCTCCTAATAGGAGTACAGGGCAAAGTCCATTTTGAATTGAGAGACTTGGGAAAAGCTGAAAGGAGAAGTGCTAAAGGAGAATATTTTGCTACAGAAGTTCAAGCAATACATGAATAGGTAAAACATCAACTACAAGACAACAACATCAAATTCAAGGGAAAAGAAGATTTGAAGAGAAGAGAAGTTAATTTTGAGGTTGGAGATTTGGTTTTAGCACACCCGAGGAAGGAAATATTTCCAAAAAGGGAGTATAATAAATTAAAGTATAAGAAAATTGAACCATGCAGAGTCTTGATAAAATATTCTGCAAATGCTAATGAAATTGAATTACCCCCTGATATTGGAATATCTCTAATTTTTAATGGTGTTGACTTATACAGGTATGAAAAGGAACAGGAAGATAACGCAACAGAGGATCAAGAAGAACAAGAGATTGATTAGATAAAACAATTACCTATAGCAAAGGAATTATATCCACAGAGTATTTTGGACAATAAATTGTTGAAGAAGACAAGAGGACAAGAGTATTTTCAATATTTGGTCAAATAGAAGGATCAACCAATTTTTGAAGCTACTCGAATGACAGATTCCATGCTACAGAAGTTGGGCAGTTCTGTAGAAGAGCTCATGGATAGGAGCCCATGAAGAATTTTTTCCTCATGAGTCTGATGCTAGAGTATGACTCTTAGAGGCAAAAGGCTTTGAACTTATTCCAAAAATCCAAATAAAGTTACAATCAAAGGAGTGGGATCCTTTAGCTATCAATTTACAAACTTTCTAGATAGGACTTGAGCTAGGATTTAGGGATTGGGTGGTTTTGTAATTAATTCATGCAGTTTTGATTCAGTTGAGATTCTCAAGGAGAATATTGACCAGATTAGATATTGTTCAAGATTGAGAAAATTTGATTTAGTGTTTTAAGGATCTGATAGTTAGGATGGAATAGTATTTATGTAAGCTCTGAATGATCGTAAAAGGATTTTGACTGATTCGTCTTGTTTTGGCCATATATGATTAAAATTGCAGAATCATAACTCTGTGCATTTGTGTGTATAATTGGTCAATCCCGTGGGTGTTGCATCCCTTTGTAGTGTCTTTGTGTATTATTAAATTTCAAGTTAGCCCTAAGAATTTAGAGTTCTGCGTGATCACATTTAATCTCTTTCCATCGTGTTTAAAAACTGTGGGGTTTGAAAGTGTAAGGATTTCTTGATCGGGGTTGAAGTGTTGTACTCATTCTTAACCGTTGATTTCATTTTCAACACCTTGCATCACAGTCAATAGTGGGGGTTGGCCTTGTTTTTAAACTGTTTATTAATGGAAGTGCCGTGAGGCGTAGGATCTAATGGCCACTATTATCCGATGGATATCGAGCTTTAAAATGAGTAGATGTTAATCTAAGTACTGGACCAGAACTTTTATAAATTGAGGACTTATAAACCTTATCGGTTTCTTGAGGGTGGTTAAACATTGAGTAGATTCCTGTACGATATCATAGTGACCTTTGGATCACTGATGACTGCCGACCATTGGAACAACATCACATCGCATGTTCAAGAGTGAATGAACCTGGCCTGGAGGAGTTGTGAAATGCGACATACGATACAAATATCTCTGATTAATATCGTGTCGCTTCATTCTTGAGGAAATGAACCGTACTGGTGAGCTTGCAATTGTGATGTGCGATGCTTAGAGGATTTGTAAAATTTCTTGTCATTGCAGCTAAATTAAGCAGTTTTGCTAATTTAGCAAAATAGATAACTTTGGATTTATATGAATGAGACTTCGTAGGAAATCCAAGAAGAGGTTATGCCTGACTTGAAGACATTGTTTCCAGATTTGAATGATTGTCTCTTATTCATGCACCCCGACCACCACATGCACAACCAAAAGACAGGGCACACACAACACTCAGGTGTCTAAGGTAATGACTCACCACCCTCCAACCAATCACTAGACTTCCTAGATATCAAATTACGAACAAAATATGCAAGCCTCGATGCACCTTGCCAGGCAACCACTCTTCTCTGGCACATACTGGGAACTTATATGCTGAAATTACATAATTTATCAACACAAATTTAACCACTAGGTTGAGAACTTTTTACTTCATGTGGATAAACCACAACAATTGATAGGTCCAATCCAAAGATATTTCTTCAAGTTTGTAGTTTGTCTTCTCCTTGGGAAGTCTCTCACCATGTTGCTCAATGACGAATTTCTAGAAATCCTCGCACTCGGTCTCTTTCTCTTTGAGGAGATGAGGGTGAGTTAATTATTAATTATTAATTAATGAAATAAATAATTAAATTTAATAACTAATAGTTAAGGTTTTATTAATTTTAATTTGTTTCTTTAAATTAATTCATTTAATATGATGATACTAAACTTAAATTAAAATTAAAGCATATATTTAATTAAATATTCACAATTCAATTAATTTTATTGAAATTAAGATTTAGCGAATTGGTGCTCACACAAAAATTATGGCTCCAAAAGCTTCAATGAGGGCATTATAAATGCACATCCACAACATCACGTTATTGTTAATAGGAACATGAATACATTCCTAGGTATCTAGCCTTAACAAGCCATAAGATGTCAATTAGGATGCCAAGTCAACATGGCATAGGAGTCAGTGCACATTCCTATGAATGCTCACACACTGTTGGAAATGTGTACACATTTATAAGAACACACATGTTCTTTTAGGAATGTAAATGGACTCTTAGTGTGACCAATTTTTATGTGCCCACGACCCCATTTTTTACTATTTTCGGTTTATGTGATGCATTTTTAAAGGGTATTGTGAAAAATTATTCATAATTGGCCTATAAGGATGCACCAAATCAATGACATACATCTTCTTTGGATTCTAGGCAAGAATTATAATGGATTTTGTTTCATGAAAAAATGGTTTCAAATTGAGAAAATAAACCTAAATGATACCCTAAACAAATCACCATATTCAATTGCATGAAACTTAGTTACCATGGAACCTAGTGAGAATCCAAACCTTCCATCACCAAAATAAAAATTAGAACAACCAAGCCTCAACAAACCAAAAATTGGTCCCCATGATGAAATTTATACATCCTTAGCTACTTTTAGGGAATTGATACAATATCTCCAAAACAAGAGAGAGCCATCAAGATTTCCTCTTGTAAGTTTATTAAGTTAAATTGTATAATATGTTTCCAATGTCTATCGAAAGTTGACCAAAATTTCTAATTATAAAGCTAGGATGTATCAACATTATAGAAATTATCTAAGTAAATACCAAACTAGAGATCTCAACATTGTTAAACAAGATTTGTGACCAATTGAATTAACCTAATGAACAAAGAACTTTGAGTAGTAAAGACAAAAAATGTATTTCTACGGACTCATGAACCTATCAATTATTTCAATACCATTGGATGGATAGGTGTTTCACGGTACTCAATAAGCCTCCCCATAATAATAGGGAGATACCTCTATATTTCTAGATGAACTTATGGGAATAGTTCAAGCACGAACTCTATGTCAACTACATTACATTAGATAATTCTAAGGGGTAGGTTGTTGGTATTCTCACTATAGAAAAAGTGTTAGGTGAAACATAGCACCGAGTCCTAATCCACCTAGATGGAAGCCTAGGTTCCTATCTAACATCCTTTGATAATGGATACATTTATCGAAACCATAATGACAATATCCACATTGAATCACACCCTAGTGCAACATGACACATTGGTAGCACCAGTATTCTAGAAGTTATCAATTTTTGATGTTGTGGTAGTGGTTGGACTAATATACTTTGTTTATTCGTTTAACTAGAAGAGGTTAGAGGGCGGTTCATGTGAGCTTCATATATATACTAGCTGGAAATCAACATTCCATGGGCCAATGGAGGGTAGTAGGAAACAATTTTTTGTCGAAGATCTTATTGTCTTGTTGCTTATTCATTTACTGCACGACATAACTACGTTGGTGAATTAAAATGATCCCTCATCGCAAGATGTTCTATATTTTTTTTAGCCCATCTTACAAATTCTTTTAGTTTATGTATAATAGCAGTGTTCATTTAATGTTTTTATAAATTATGGTTACACCAAGTGAGGAGCCATGCACACTTGGGATGGACATATCATCCACTTACTAAGTACCATGTGTAATTTTTATTTATTATATTAATTTTTTTAACTAATTAACTAATATAAACTTATATGCAATTTGTGTCATTTCCCCATTTTACAACTATGTCTCCTTCATATGGTTCATCCTCATCCACTATTCCCCTATCAACTATTAGTTAGTTGCATCATATTAGACTAATTTTTGGTATCCAACGTACACTCATTAGAGATCTTCCATCATTGTTACAAGCCATGTGTGTTGATCATCACTCGTTACCACCACCTTTTCCATTCCATCCACCCATGGAGGCTACTTTCATTAAAATGTTTAATATGATCTTCTCCCTTTCCTTTTAACTACCATTGTTCTATCCCTGGTTGTTTCTTTAAAGAGCCCCCATGTAGTCCCCCAACCATAATTCCAAGATTTAAATTTAGTGGAAAAAATAATAGATATCATCTCTAATAAGCTTGTGCAGTTGAATTCTCCACCTACTAGTGAATCTCCATCTCTTCATTAGATATTCACATTAATATCATTGACTGGCATATTTTTCCTTTATCATGAAGTGAATTGATTCAAGGAAAGTTTTGTTTAAATTCCATACTTTGAATCTTATAACTATTGCTTGGTTATATAATAGAGACGTTGGGATCATAGAGGAGATAAACACCCTCACAATTGATTATATCATCTTTAGTGAGATTTTTGAGATTGGATATAAAGTATCAATTTCTATGTGTGATAATATATAGTGAAAAAAATATTATGAGAATGTTTTTTCTTTGTTCATTCCTTGGAGAGATGAAGCCATCTCCAAAATAAGTAAATTAATTTTCCTTATTCTAGAAAGAGGATAAAGAATGACTTATAGGATGCAAATAATGGTGGTGAGGGTGGAAGTGCTCAATGACTAACCAATGAGACATATTTTATGTATACAACATAGTATGCAATGCTTTTATGTTTGGAAATGAGATGTAATTTGTATATTAGATCCATTTTCAATATAGGCCACCATATACCAAAATTCCATGTTTAGGCATGAGGTGTCATTTTGTATATTCGACATGCTATGTAATTTTGTTAAAATGTACATTTGAGACAATTTAGAGTGTGATTGTATATATAAATATATATTTTATGGCACATGTTATATGAATTGAAGTGTTTTTTTTTATATAATGTTGAAGTTTTTGATTTATTAATTAAATTTTCATGTATGTCGTGATGATACAATATCAACTATGGTGAATTAAACAACCCTGACATGTTGCATGGTTGAAGGTGCTTGGATTGGGCTTTTAGAGACATGTGAGTTAGGCATATCCTTGTTGGGGTATAAAATCCAAACCGAGAAATATAAATGATTTTTGTAAGCTCCAACATTTATGTTTAGCCAAGGCCCATGGGAGCACAATACCCATGATCACTCAAGTGAGAATTTTACAAAATGCTACCAATTGAGTGAAAATTGCACTGATATTTATTGAAAAGAAAACCTTGACTCTAAATATTCTCAAATAAATCAATTTTTAAGATATGAAATCCCGAGAGGTTGGTGTCCCCACTTATAGCCTAGTGCCAAAATCGCAATGGAATTGACTATTTTCTCATCTAAGTCCTCTTTTGAATTTTATGGCTAGTTTCAACTTGCTTCCAAGATCCATTTAGGAACACTATCATTATTTTCCAAGGCTATAAAAAGCAAAGTGAGTAGGAAAAATGACATGCATAAGCTCCAACAGTTATGCTTTCCCAAGGCTCATGTGAATGCACTATCCACAATTGCTCAATTGAGCATTTTACAAAATCCCACCCCTTGTGCATATTTTACAAGTATCTTTGCTGAAAAAAATCATAGCCCTCATGATCCTTTAATAAATATCATTTTTCCTAAAATGTCCTCACAGGAGGGTGTCCCTAATTGTAACCTAGTGCTAGGATTCCAACGGGATTGAAAATTCTCCCTTCCATGTCCTGGCTTGAATTTTATGTAAAGTTATAACTTGCTTCCAAGATCCACTTAACTACATATTGTGAACTTTGTATAGGGGTATAAAAATCAAACAAAACAATAAATAAAGAATAAATGTAATCAAACGACACAATTGAGTTTCTACAAGGACACTGGCTAGATGTTTAATGACTAGTGAAAACACTAATAAATCAACCAACCATTATTGAAAATGACACATAACAAATCTATTGAATGCTTACTAATCAAAGCCAAGATGTGTCATTTCTCTTCAAGTGTTTCGTGTTTATTTTTCTTCCAACAAATAGTTTTCATTATTTATTTTGATCTATTATTTGATTTGAAGGGAGAGAAAAGAGAAACTAAGGGAATAAGAACTGAACCTTGTATGTATGTATGACTTTCAATAAAAAGTTTAGTAGTTGCAATTTTAAATCCAGTGTTACATGTGGCTAGTTTTTGGCATCAAATTTAAAATAAGTATTAATATTTTTCCTAAGGGTAAAATATCTTTTCCATATGAATTTTATGATTTTATCTGAAAACTCATTTTCATATATGAATTGTACAATGCATATGGATGCAATTATTGTTCAGACCATTGTGACATACTTGATTTAAATTTGAGTACATAATTATACAATGTAATTAAAAGCACCATAAAAACGTTGCATCACAAGTTGGAAATTCCCATTAATGTAAATTGAAGTGGAATTTGAAAAATTGCAGTTTAGTGCAATTTGAAAGCCCTAGTTTTGTGGAATTTGAAAACCTCAATAATGTGGAATTTGATAACCCTAGTTTTGTGGAATTTGAAAATCGTAGTTGGTGGCTAAGGTTTCCAATCTTGCTCGATTCCCTTCAAGGGTGTGGAGAGTCTCACATGTGCTAACTTGTATTAAGCTATGGTGGTTAAGGCTAAGTGTGGGAAACTTAGTTTATGGATAAGGTCATGTTTGGATAACCTCATTGTTTTCATAATAGATCATGATAAGATTTATATTTATGCACATTCCTTTAGATATTATCTTTGTTCATTATATTTATGAATTTTATGAACTAATGACATGTTATATGTATGAAATTGTTGTTGATACCTTTGTGACTAATTTATTCCCAGAACAACATAAGAGACTCACATAAGTGACATTATCAAGTAAAAAACCATAAATACTATTCATAAGTGATACTGTTTAAAGTGATACACATAGTCAACATGTCACAAAATACCTGCCATAAGTGATATAGTTAAGTATAAATGCACACAATCCATGATACACCATATTAGTTTTCATATAAGAGACGCACATAAGTAATGAAACATTGCCATAAATTAATTTTCATCAATGCACATAAGTGACACATAATTAACGTTATAACATGACACACATTGTTGACAGACCAAAAGAAACACACTTGTTATAAATTTACCAATGTACATAGTGGCAACAATATATTCAAGAAGATATGTAAGGAAATTATTAATTTTGTTAACCAATCCATAATGATTATAATACATTGATTATGTTCAATCTGAAATTTTTTAGCATACCCACATAAAAATGAAAGGTCAAGATAATAAAATGCAAAATGCCAAAAGTTTGACATAAATCATAGTGTGTTCAAATTTGAATGCATAATTAGATCATTTAAGTAAACACATGTTATTTACGTTACATCACAAATTAGAAATATCCATTGATGTATATTGAATTGGAATTTGAAAAAGCATAGATTTGTGCATGAAAACACTAGTTTTATGGAATTTTATTACCCTATTTTTGTGGAATTCAAAAAGCCTAATTGGTGGCTAAGATTTCTTGTTTTGGAGGATTTTCTATGAATGGTTTGAAGAGTGTCACTCGTGCAAAACTTGTATTAATCTATGGTAGCAATGACTAAGTGTTGAAAGCCTAGTTGAAAACTGAGAGGATGTGTGGATAAACTAATTCTTTCATAAGATATCAACATAAGGTTTCTCTTTATGAACAATATTTAGGATGTTGTCTTTTTTCATTATATTTTTAAATTTTATGAACTAATAAAATGTTATATAGATGGAATTGATATTTACACCATTATGATTAATTTATACCTAGCACACCATAACAGACTCCCATAAGTGGAACACTTGAGAAATACACATAAGTAACAAAATGCCACAAGATACCTACCATAAGTGACATGGCTAGGCATCAATGTACTAATGAAATTCATACAAGGCATGATGAACCATATTAGGAGTCCCATAGCGATGATGAATGTTAAATAACATGACATAAGTGATGCACCTAGGCAATGAACCACAACCATCATCACATATGCATAGATGCACATAAGTGAAGCACCATAAGCGACACATTATTAATGTTATTGAATGACATACACAATTGATACACTATAATAAACACACCTAATCCAAATTGACAAATGTACATAGTGGTTGCAATATATTGAAGGAGATATGTAAGAATAATAAATGAAGTGGATAAAAATTTAATTATATGTTGTAGGCACAGTAGAAGAAGGATGTGCATAAGACGATTAGGTGTTTGAGAGAGGAATACTAGATAAAAATATGAGCATGAAGGAATATAAAATTGAATCCATCTGAGTGCATATTTCCAAGAATCATTGGGGGGTGTTGAAAAGTGCCATTGTTCTTAGTGATGAGCCTTCAGGTGTCTATGATTCATTGGATAATAAAGTCACAACAAAGGACACTATAATTAGAAGAATCAATTAATAATAAATATGATTCATTTATAAGTTAATTGAGAAACAAGCATACACCATACCACATAACAAATATAAAATAACAAACATATGATCATTCAAGTAGATCATTAGGATCACTACTAATAACAATGGTCTCCTTTGAATTCTCATGTTCATGGTTAAGTAGGAAGTATCATATGTTCAATGAGTTCTTTCTTGGAATTGTTTGTAGTTGCAAGTTTTTACTAATAACTAAGTTTGTATAGTCGTATACAAAATTAATTGGTCTATAATATTCAAACACATGTCCTTTTATTTCTTGTCTTTCATGTTGTATTACATATTCTAATTTGATAATCATTGACCAAATTGGAAAATCAATTCCTCTACAGTCTATTAATGCGAAGTTAAGTTCCCTCTACACTACATGCTAACAAATAGTCTTTTTCCCATTCATTATTATTTTAGGAAATATTTTCATATATGTGTCTACAAAAAATACAGTGCTAGGATGTCACTCCACTAAATAAACAAAGCATACCACAACGGTAATAGTTAATAAAAAATGAAATATTCATCAAACATGGTTATATAATATATATGATATGATAAGAATGAGATAATTGATTGGTCATCCTCCATATGTGATAGTTATATATTTATGTGTTGACCAATGGAAAGTGATACATGATCCAAACTACCATCTTGATATGTGCATTTGCAATTGTCCCATTCACTACTAACACATGCAGCATGGATGTAAAAGTGCTTTCTTGGCCATATTTCAAGTATGTTATTGTCAAATTTTAGAACTAAGTGAAATCCATGAGTGCCCTAGATTGTTCTACATCTATATAAATGTGTTTAATCTATGTATACCACCTCCAAAAAAATATATTTACCTGTGATTTCATGGTTGATTGGTATTCTTGAGTTATTTCTCCCTCCCACGTAAATGAATAATGGCAATCAACGATGGAATTTTCATATCAAATGATGAAAATAATAGTAAAATTCATTTATTCCCTTCGTAATGTAGTTTTAATGCACATGCTTGCTCCATCATGCTCCCATTTTCCATGCCCAATCCCAAAATATTTAAAAATATGTGGTACCTTGTGTTTTTAACAACGTACACAAGCATTGAAATGCATGTGCATTTTTTAATTCATCTGACCAAATACAATATTGATCCATCTGCATATGATTCTCCTTGAAGTGATTATAGAAAAAATAAAAGTAGCGTTGTACATAAGGTAAGTCATGTCACCTATCATCCCTTACGTAGAAGTGATACTCCTTCAATATAGCCCTACTATCTTAGATTCCATCTATTACATTCCTATATGTGATATGCACCATTATTTAAAGTACTATGAGTGACAATATTGGCTTTGAATCTCATTATGTAGTTGAAGGGTGTATTTCTCTACAATATCCACCACTATTAATGTGGTACAAATTGGAAATGTATCTCTACATAATATAAAAATTATCATCCTTACATCGAGCCACATGGAAATCCTAGACATATCATTAGGTAATTTCATTGAATTCCTTAATGAAGTCACACATATGTACATGGTAGAAAAATAATAAAGACATATATCAACATATTGTTACAAATAAAAATTACTACAATGTTAAAATCCTAGCATCAAACTACAATTTGAAAGAAGATATACTATTTATATACCCATTATAAACCTAGGAAGTGATTGTAGAGTCCAAATACTGTCTTACCATGACACTCCTTTTTGCCTATGTTTCCTCTCTTTTCCTATATTTTCCACCTAAATAATGCCATTTCCATAATGTCTTGTTAAAGGTAAGCAATAATATGTCTTCATCATGTTTGACTCTATACCCTATTGTTTTGTTAAAGAATGAAATTGGCTGCAAAATTGGTTTGTTTCAGTAGCTAAACCAGATTTCTATACCTGTCTCCATTTTTTGCAAGGTTCAGAAGCTACAAGTCAACAACGAAGGATACAATTAGATTAGGAATGGTCCCCTCATGGATCCCTTCCTATCCCATTGAACCAGTTCATCAAGATGAGCGCAAGATATCACAGTCAAACCCCAAAGTCAACCACAGGATTGTTGCTGGAACAGAATCTGAATTTCATCAAAACCTTATCGATTTGCTTTCAGAATAGAAAATAGAAGGTTTAGTGATATAGTTATATAGAATAAAGATATTTAGGCTTAAATTAATTATGACTATTATGCCAAATGTTTGTTATAAAAACTGTGGTCGCATTGTGATTTGTGGACACCAGATGATGTAATTTTGAAACAGTTTGTTAAATTTCATTTGCAAGCAATATAACTGGTTTTGTGTGTGTATGCATTGTGTTGATTGGAGATATTGGACTGATCTATGGAGGGCCCCCTACGACCAGTGACATGTATTTAATCAAATGCAATTAGATTACTTTTCATTCCTTGAATACTCTATTTTTGTGTGAGAAATGCAGTATGATGAGTTCACGAGTGAATCATTATATGCATGAGTACTTCTATCTAGTTTATACCTAGTTTAATCTGTTATTTTCAGTGCTTTCTATCTGGTACAACACGGTTATTTCATTCGATTTTTATCTACTTTAGTACAGTTGTGCTTACTTCATAGTGTAGATGTCGTTAAAAAAATATTGTTTGAATAAAATTGAATAAGTAAAAGTGCGAGAGTCTTCTCCTTAACAATTGAATTCAGAAAGTACTTCTTTACAGTTTGGTAGGATGGATTTCTCTTGAACTTAGTGAATTAGAGTTGCAGCATAAAGATTTCAAGACAAAAATCCAACATAATCTAACACAAGTAGAATTTAGAATCACTCATATCATCCATAAACCGATTCAATAGAGAATAACCCCTAATAAATTAACTGATAACTTTAGGGACCGAGACATTAATATAATTAATGACACCATATCCATACTAATCTTAATTTTAGACCTTAACAAGAACATAACGACATAAGGCATAACTTCTAGCACATATAGTGCAGCTGTACTTCATTAGTACACATACCCTGGTTGACAATTTATGATTGACAATATAAAGACATTAAAATTGGCTAAACATTTTGGCGTGATTACCAGGGAAGTATAGATAGAAGTTAAGAAAAAATCAAAACATGATATACACAGGGATAGAGACTCTAGAGGTATATTTGTATGGTGAGGAAGAAGTATGATTGCCATAAATCCACTCACTTCACCTAGATTTAGAGAATGCACACCACCTAATCAAACTCGAATTCCTTTTAGAGGTTGACAAAGGCTTCCTAAAATCTCATGATCAAAAATCCAATCCAAAACTTCACCCACTTCCTCTACTAAACCTGTAATTGAAGAAAATCCTACATCCCCAACTACAGGAGTAATTTTTCTATCCTCCACTACTGAGCAAATTTTGGGAGAAAAATTATAAGTTCCTAGTGAAGAAGAGGAATCATAAACTTATTTTGAGCATCCATTGATAGACGAACCAGAAATATTAGAAGAACACTATATTAGTTCTGAAGAATCTATCATGGCTGAAGAAGGGGAGGGAGAAGTACACAATGTTCATGGCGAAGAAAATAGGATTGGAGGAAGAGGTAGAGGTAGAGCTGTTGGAAATAATACTGAGAGGGGGGGGGGGGGGGGGAA